>OZ010596.1:99641148-99738648 GCA_963932145.1 Acanthosepion lycidas
TATAGTTAAATTTTTTATATATATATATATATATATATATATATATATATATATATATATACACACATTTACTATAGTGAAAAAGTAGACCTGTATTTAAAATAAACATGATTTTGATAAAAATCATGTTTTATTTAACTCTATCTAGTATTAATGCATGTAATATTCGCATATTAGTATCATATAAAATACAAACATAGCAAATATGAATCTTTTCCATTGTTTACGTTTAGAAGATTTTTGGCGGTTTCTCGTTCATTTGTTTATGGCTGTACACGTTTATACAATGTTGAGTAATGGATAGCGGCTTGGATTGAAGAATCAGAGAGCCGAGTTCGAATTTCAGTCAAATCTATTAAATTCCCATATGTGTTAATACCCTTGGGAAAGGTATGAATCCTCTTCTCCCCTCAGCTATGGGTAAATAGTAGGACAGACCAAGCTCTATAGCCTTGGATGGCAACTGGTCTACCACAGAAAGAAATGGCAACTTACTGCAGGAAAAAAAATTTGCCTCGTCAGTCATGTATTGAAAGATAAATGATCGCCTAAGCGTGTATCACACATGGCACATAACTGACTGATAGCATTGCTAGCAATACTTTATCATTCTCTTTTACTTTTTTTAACTTATTTAACAAGATGAGATAAAGAGAGGAAAGGAGATTAGTCTATTGTAATTTGGTCTCTCAAAAAAAGTAACTCATATGATACACAAGATATATGATAAAATCATTCTTTATAAGCGAAAAATTAGGAGTCACATGATATGTAAGTGTATATGGTATATAGTTTGCCCAAACTGTTACTGTCAGTTAAAATTTATAAAGATATTATGAGTGATTCAAGCCTTGTATTATGATTACACAAGAGTGAATAAGAGAAAAAAACATTTCAATTGTCAATGAATTGAAACAGTTTTTTTTGGGGTGGGGGTATTTTTATTACTTACTAACTTGTACTTCTGAAGTAAGTACATCTTAGACAGCAAGTGCAATTAGCCTTTTCTATGCAGTAAATATTTGGCATTTGCCAAACAGTTAGCATTATTGTCAGTTGAAATTCATAAAAGGCTTCTCTCTTATAATGCTTTCTAGTACTGCTGGGAGTTTCCTTCCTAACCTTTTGCTTAAGGTAGTGTAGAAAGTCAATATCTTGATTATATCATTATTTCTTGTTAAATGTGATATCCTTTCTTTTTTGTTTTTTTTTGCTGTTGTTGTTGCTGCCAAGGACTCCTTAAAAAAAATGACCTTCTCCTCTTCTAGTATTGACTACTAAGAGTAGATAATGAAAGTTATTCACAGTCCAAAATGTTGCAATGCTCTCGCTGTTCTATCACTATTTCAATGGAAAGTACTCAAGCTACATTCCTTAGTTCCGCCAGTTCTAATCTTCATGTCTAAGAACTGATAGACTATGCACTTCCATTTGAGCGGCTTCTTCCCATGAACCATTGCTTTTTATACTTTGCAGAACTGACTCCCAAGAGAATGCTTCCCCTGATTACTATAATCTTAACTTGTTCAAGTCTAAAATTAAGTTATCTCCCCCACATATCCTTATAATTTGTGGCTCTTGGGACTTTGTGGCAGGCATGATGAGACAGAACCTGGGACGAGCACAACTGGTTGCGACTTGCCTTGTTCCCACCAAAAAAGAGCCCCCGTATTTGCTTAGCATGTAAAGCTACTGCAGTTGAAATGAGGGAGAAAAAAAGCACTTACCGCTCTGCCGTAATCCGTCCTCGGCCAGATAACAAAAGAATGAGGGGGGACTTGCATTGCATTTTTATGCAATAAAGATGCAATGCATTATGGGACGCAATGAATTGTGGGATCACAGGAAGACACAAGGGATTATGTGTATATGGACAAATATAAAAGCAACTAATTTTTTACTCGCTGGTTGCCGTTTTCTTTTTATTCTCCACAGACCTATACAGGGTGAACATTATTGGAAAAAGAAAAAAAAAAAAAAAGAAAAACATAGTGATGTATATTCTAGGCTTTTTAAGAAAAATACTGCAGTACCAGTATTAAAAACAAAGCTTTAAAACCTGAATTTTACATTTCATTCATTTCCTCCACAGTCACAATAACAATCCATGCCTATCCCTAACTGGTCTTATCAGCCATCAACAGGCCAGGCCCACATCAGAAATAGTTCTTTGACATCTTTGTAAAGCCAACAGGATTTTAAATATAGGGTTTGAAATGATGACATTAATATTTATTAACACTATTTACATTGTTCGGACTGTTGTCCTCATCTCTATTCTCATATTCACAACATTTCAGTCATTGTATGCTCTGGCCTCCTTCAAAATCTGTCTATATTTCTGAGATGAGATATTGTAACTATTTACATTGTTTGGAATGTTGTCCTCATCTCTATTCTCATATTCACAACATTTCAGTCATTGTATGCTCTGGCCTCCTTCAAGATCTGTCTATATTTCTGAGATGAGGTATTGTAACTATTTACATTGTTTGGAATGTTGTCCTCATCTCTATTCTCATATTCATGACATTTCAGTCATTGTATGCTCTGGCTTTCTTCAGGTAATATTTGTCGGAATTTTGAACTGAACCCTTTATTCAGTTGAAGGACACCTGGCTCAGTAGACAAAAGCATTAGTTGATTGATCCAAAATGTCACTTGAACCAAAGAGTTGTGAGTTCAATCCCTGGCCACAGCAGAGAGAACAAAAGTTATTAAGACAACTAAAACTGAGATTTCCAAAGTCATGACGCTTGGAATTCAAACAAATCTATTCCCATGGATTAAATAAAAGGTACAGTTCAAAATTAAAACAAGGCAATAAAGCCACTAAGACACATGGAGTTACTGAGTGTGAGAGAATAAGACAAAGAAAGATATTATTAAAGGGAAAGAAAAATAAATAAAAAAGAATCAAGAAGTCAGTAGAGAACGATTTAGCATAGAAGAAGGCCAGAATGTACAAATGCCGAAATGTTGTGAATATAAACAGTAAAGATGAGGACAACAGTCTGAACAATGTAGTGTCCTGGGTATGATGATAAACTACATCCGCGTTCTGGGTAAGACAATAAACTATGTCCAACAACAAGGCCTCTGATCAGGAGGTTTTGAGGAGCATGGAACCACCCCTTAATTGCTGGTGTTCCCAGGTCCACCCTGACCCAGGGTGGTAGCACTGTTAGGGTCCCAGCTATGGGCAAATAGTTAACCCCCAAACTGGTGTCAAAACACTATGAATTTGTAAAAATAGGTTTTAATACTAGAAATACTTTGCAAAAATTACCAGCAATAAACTTTTTTAAAAGAAATATTACCAGCTATACATTTTTGAAAAAAAAATATTACCAGCAATAAAACTCTTGTCAGCATTAAATAACCCATTGAGATGTTGATATGCCATAAAACAAACCAAACCAAATGTTTACAATACAATATCTCAGAAATATAGACAGACGTTAATACATAAAAATGTATCTATAAAAAAGAAAGTATAAACATAAAAATGTCTTAAAATAATTGTCGGACTTTGTCCATTTCATAATGTGTGACGTCATTTGTTTACGTTTGGATGCGTATGGAGCAGATATGAATATACGGGAGAAAAATCATGGAGAATTGTAGTTTAAAAACAGTAAAATCAACCTTGCTAACCGAACACTCCTCTGTGGCGAAATTTGTAAAAGCACGTCAGGCTATATGACAGTTCCATACAGGATACAGTTTCGATTCCTGTTGGAAGACACATATTTTCTTTGACAATTTCTCGGACATTCAGGCAGGTAAATGTTGTTAATACTGTTTATTATAAACAGCGGATTTACTTAAATATTTGTATCTATAAAAAAGAATGTATAAACATAAAAATGTCTTAAATTAATATTTATTCAATAATCCTAACCAAAAAACAAATTCATATTTAAATAGGATAGTTATAATAAGGTTATAAATAAAATAGAAAAAAATGGTCATAAGCAAAAGAAAGTACAGTATTAGTAAATAAACAATTTAACAGATATTCATACAATTGCTACGAGAAAATAAACTATTACAAAATAATAGAATCACTAATACTTTTAACCTCGTTAGTAATAAGTAGAAGTATGTGTGATAATTTCATGGTTTTGTGATTTGAATTGTCTAATAAATCCTAATTCTTAATTTAATGACCAAATAAGATCCTTGCAAGTTTTACAACTATAAAATACCAGCGAAAATTCCCCTATTCCATCGGTAAATATTTGATCTTACCAACTTAACCAAATATTACAATAACAATGATAAGTATGAATGCTGGGAATTATTTAAAGAAGTAAAAGGGTACAAATGAAAGGCTTTAAATTGACACAGTTTTCCCTTTCATTGAAGCAGACATTAAACACATGAGAGCATTATTGCCTCTTCTGTCTTTGCATTCTTTTTTTTTCTTTCTTTCTTATTATATATGTTTACTTTGACACAACTAGTCCACTCGTGAAAAAAAACATCTTAATTCTTTTAGATTAGCATTTCATTAGATTTTACTCATGCCATTTGTCAGAATTGAAAAATATGTTTTTTTTTTGTTTTTCCTTGTTTTAGAATATTGGGGGAAAAAAACAGGAAGAAAGGGAAATTACTATAATAAAACCTGAAACAAAAAAGCAGTGATGAGTAATGGCAAGATTGGCACACGCAACACAAGGGAACAAAGTCTGAGAATTATAAAAAGTTTATTGCTGAAAATATGTAATTTTTGGCTAATAACAAGATATGAAACCAGACAAATAGACTGCATTGATTTGTATTGTAAACAATCAAAAAAAAAAAGAAAAAAAAAAACCTTTCCTTTCCATTACAATTTAAAGAGTTACTCTTTGCACTTTTTTTGGGGCAAACATTTTCTGCTGACAGGAAGTGGAAATATTATACAGAATCAATTGTTCATTCTGACTCTAGGAAGGTAGGTTCACTGTGTCATGCTAAATAATTTTTCTCACCAGAATCTATCTTACACATTTATAAGTCTACGATTCGTCCATGCATTTGTAACAGGAGAGAGACTTATGGAAGAAAGATTTCTTTTTCCATTTGTATTTCCTCTGCTATGGCCATTATTATTATTATCTCCTCCCTGATATCATCTCCCTGATATTAACTCCCTGATATTATATTCCTGATATTATCTCCCTGATATTTCAAATATTTCACAGACAGAATGGAATGGCTGAAAAGGGAAAGGAATGACAAACATACCTTATTCTCAGAGAGACTTTTATGCAACTAATATATATTGTTGCAGACTGGTGATTGTGTTTAAATTGATCAGAAGGAATTTCAAGATCGTGTTCTACAACATTCGTCCACAACAATTATTTTGAACAAATACTTGGAACAAATCATGCAAATAAAGTTGAAAAAAACAGGACAAAAGTTGAATGCATAACAATAACATCAATTTATATACAATTTAATATACAGTGGCTTTAAGATTTGATGGATAAATGAGGATTAATGTATCTAATTGTGTATTGTGTTATTGTGAATGTTTGGGTGTGTTTGCAGGTATTGATTAGGTTTGTTCACAGAATTAAACTGTTTGATCACGTACAAAAATGTTCGGTGTTGAGGTTGAATCATTAGTGTATGTACGTAAGTGTGTTTATACAAATATTTAAAGCTGTTCAAAGTTGCGTACATTTATCTGCTTGATGAAAAATAGATCGTTAGTGACTGATACTTGTTATGTAGCGAGAAATATCACTTTGAAAGTATAGTAAGTGAAGTTCGAGAAATGTTCTAGAGAGAGATAGTGTGTTTGTGGATTGTTGAGTCAGAGAATTTTTTTCTTGCACGGCAAAGTCAGAGTTTTCACTGGCGTGGAGTTGATGGGCTTCCCTCTAGGTGTGGAGGTCTGACTGGTGAATTGAACTGGAATTCGTCCTTTTATTTGATTTGCGAAATCAAAGTAGACTCCCAGTGACCTGGCGGGAAAATAGATTCTTGACCATGGATACACATTCTAGGGTCGTCTCAACCAATAACAAGCAGAGTTTCACAATGTGTGGTGTTGATTGGTCAAAGCTAATTCTTATAGAAGAGTCTATTTTTTAACGGGGGTGAGTAGACAAACATTGACAATTCTATAATATATATATATATATATATATATATATATATATATATATATATATATATATATATATATAGGCATGTCCCACGCAGAGAATGTTATATCGCATATAGCTACACAGCAAAGCAGAGTGTAAGGAGAAACTAAAAGGAAGGATCTTAGATATAATATGGAGATGCTTTGTGTCTGAAAAGCTATGTTTAGGACTCCAGATTCAAATGGGTCAGATTCATCTATGTCCCAGGCGAGGACATATTCCACAAATGGGAATATTGAGTCTTGGGTTTTCTTGAATTGGCAACTGCATGCTGGAGTTTCTTTCTATATCTGGAAAAGATATATTCCCAAAGGGAAACAGCACAATGGACTTGTAAGCTGGGAGACAGATTTAATTTCTATCCAGGCCTGGTAGGTGGGATGTCAGGCTAAAGAAAGCAACCTTAGCATTTAGCTGTTGTAAATGACCTGAAATTGACTGCCACTTCTGTCACTGTATGGAGTGACATCACTAAGCAGCTGTCATGTGATCCACATGATTTATCTCCACGAAAGGGAGATAATCACCTTCTGTATCCCCACACATTGAATATTGCTGTTACATATGGTCTTGTGCTCCTCCTATGCATTTAGAGATTATTGATTAAATACATAAATATTATGCACCATATATATATATATATATATATATATATATATATATATATATATATATAAATATATTAAATAGCTTCTCTGGTTTTTGTTCTATAAATACTTTCATAGCAATTGTTCTAAGGAACTTTTCTTATATGGTATCTAGATTTAATGAATTTAAGCACAATACTAGATTGGCAGTTCTGTCTCATCGATCCACAGTTGAAATGACTAGATATAACCATATGTTCTATGCTAACAGTTTCTTCTCTCTCACTTTTTGCTTGTGGAACTCTCCTCCAACTGCTTGCTTTTTAGTCAATTTTGATCTTCAAAAATTTAAATGCAATGTCAACCATTATCTTCAGTCTTCTTAATTCCTGTTATTTTATTGTTCTCCCACCTTAATGTTTTCTTTTTCTCATATTCTCTCATTCCCAGTAATTTTTTGCATTTTAGTTGCTTTATTGCCTTGATTTGGGTGAAATGAAAAAAAAACACAATTTAAGTCAACTATAAGGGGTAAAAACACTGTTTTAAGTAAACAAGGTTTACTAAGGTTTATGTAAAGTTTGTTGTAACTATTCAGGAACAGCTCAGTTCCTGAACACACAGAATCAAATGCATTAATGCAGATTATCTATAATTCTCAAAATGTGCGTGTGCATGATCAGATGTTGTTTATGCATTTCAACAGTTTTCATCTGATTTCAATGAATTTTTTTTTGTTTGATAGATAATTCTTCAGTGCCAGTTTTGAGTCCAAATTGGCTGGAAAAAATTACAACCTTGAAGGTGAAAAATAGAAATAAATGATTTTTTTTTTACACTCTACACAAAAATCAAAGGCAAAATTTAATGCCTGTAAAAAAACAGCATACAATCAATTTAGAGAGTTGAAGTCTAACACGAAAGATTATCAGAATTATAGAAAGATTATATTATAAATAAAAATTATCATGTTATTATGACAGTCCATAGAAGAGGTTTCTTTCTTGCAACATTGAGAATGCAAAAACAGACATTTTCACCACCGTTCAAATTACCTACCTCCTAAAAAGTAGATTTGTAGATGTGCCTCAGTTGCACCCAATTGATTGTTACTAAAATTTATTTTCTGGTGGGCTGACTTTAAACTTAAACTGCTCCAACTGAACAGCAAAAATTCCCAGTAATAAAAGACTCGGTCGAAGACGGGTTATACTGCTAGTATACAATATTCTTCATTTAAGTATAAAGGATATACCTGAAAAATTTGAAAGATAGAAAATGTGTCACTACTGTAGTTAGGTGAAGGGGTTTCTCGGTCCTTGAGATTTAGTAGTCAGATGTGACTGTGAATTCATTGTGTCTGGAATAAATTTGGTTTGAATCTCCAGAGTGTTCACTCTTCCTGCAAGGCTGGGAATTTACACTGGGAGTGACAATGTGTCATGAAGGCAGTCATTTTTGACTCTCTAGTAAGTTTTTCAATTCCTTAAATAGGCATCAGTGTCCTTATGATGACACCTTTAATGTGTGGAATTGGCTGGTGGTGATTTCATACTAGACTAGGATATTCCCAGAAGGACTGAGTGTCCATTGACAGAGAGAGTTATGATGTTATTAATCCTCATATTACCAGGATGAATCACGTAGGTATACTGCTTAAAATATCAAAGAGGTTGGTTGACTGTTAGCTGATAGGCTGAGAAAATTGAGACATCAGCAACATCTCTTTGAACAGCTCAGTCATATTTACAAAACATGAAAACTTCACAATGGTAATGTTGTAACCTAGGGAAAGTTATTGAATAGAATAATCACACAAAGGTTGGTAATGAACGATTATACTTAGGACACGAACAACACATAAGATTCGCCAGCAGCGTATAGAAGTAGTAATCAACTGCTAGAAGTGAGTCAAGTGAATTCCACAATGAATCTCCAACTGCAGATCAACATACAGTATTTACTACTGTATGTATGTGAATGGGGACATACCCATTATCGTCCGTAGGTATGCTACAACAATAATATAATCTGAAATGAATAATAACTATTTTTATAAGAAGGGGGAACTGTTAATGATATAAATACATTGTCAAATCAATTCCTGACTTCTCAAAAAAAAGTTATGTTTTCCCCTCTTTTCTGGCAATCAAAATGGTATGGTCCAATATTTATCTGAGGTAATGGCAGGGCATAATGCATGTGCTAATGGATGAACAAACTGAATTATAATGTACATATTTATTGTTAAACAATATGGTGACTCGTTAAAATTTCATGTTTTTCCTATTTTAATTTTCTGGTGAATCATAATTATTAATTTAATAAATGAATTAACTTCTCATGGCTATAAAATACAGATGGAAACTCTCTTATTACATCATTAAATATTTAAGCTTAATAACTTTAATGAAATATAGTAATAGCAATCATAAGTATAATATATATATAAGGTGACATAGAGGGTGGTGAGGGGTACTGTGAGAGACCTGGTCGAATTTAGAGAGGGAAGGGAGAGTTTTAAAATTTATTTTTATTACAATACTTAATATTGAGGAGGGGTGTGGTAAGGATCAGACATTGACCTATTTAATTAATCAACTCACCGGAAATGATATGGGGAAAAAAGGTTTTTTTTTTTTTTTTTTTAAATTATATACATATATATATAAAATACCCTACAATGATTGCAAAACTCGAAGTTTCATGCATCAGATATATTTTATAATATATTAAATAGCACTGTTATTTCTTACGTCATAGAGTATTTATGTATTTGTATACCAATGCGTGCTTGTGCATTTACCTTTATTTAACCATTTGATTGTGTGTTTTTATATATATATATATATATATATATATATATATATATATTATAATAAAAAGAAAGAACAGTAAGATATATATAATCTGGTGTTCTTATTGATATTTTTATTTTTACAAAACAGTGCTCAATGTAAATTTACAGAGCATGAATATTATAAATTGACTGATTTAAAATATGGTTTCTTCCCTACACAGGAATTATCATGTTTCAAATACCAAAGCTAAAAACTTCAAATTTAATTATATAATTAAATTAAAAGGATTAGTTTCGTTTCATGTTCAAATGAATTTTGTAATAACTTATTTTTAAATTTACTTAGTTTTAAACGATTTTTTGTTTCCTAAAATACAGAGAAATCCAATCATTTAGACGAGCAGTAGTGTGTTCATTTTTATTAATTATTATTGTATCAATTATGAGTTACGTACAAAAAAGAGGTTAAGTCTAGGGATAGTAGGGGTGCATTTTTCAATGAATTTTGACATTCGTTCAGCGCATGTCTGTTTTTTTAATCAATGACAAAGTTTTTTGGCTTTTTTTTTTTTTTTTTTTCATTTTTTTCCATTAAATTTAATTTAATTATATAATTAAATTTGAAGTTTTTACCTTTGGTTTTTGAAACATGGTAATTCCTGTGTAGCAAAGAAACCATATTTTAAATCAGTTTATATAGGCCATTGTGGAGGAGTTCAATATGCCTTCTGCATTCGGATACCTCTTACAATTACAGAAGTCAAGGGGATGAGGATTTTGATTTTCCTTTAGCAAAAATATTTCTGTTTCTCTTTTGTGCATGTTTTCAGTCGTTCTACTGATTATGAAAAGGTTACTGGGTGCAGCTCAATGAAATTTTGCAAACAGAAGACTTTTGTGTGTTTCTTCTATGTCTTTCCATCATACCAATGCATATACAATGCACAGTAGGTGGATATATAAAAATAATACTTTCATATCCATCACTGTGACGTGACTTCCTTCTCTCTTTTTCTATCAACATTTTCATGGCAATTGTTCTAATGAGTTTTTCTCCTTGGTACTTTGAACACATGAATTTAAAGTGCTCTACTAGACTGGCAATTAGGTCTCATTATTTTCCTGCTGAATTAGCTAGATGTAACCATGATTTCTATTTTAATAGTTTCTTTTCTTGCATTTCTTGCCTAAGCAACTCTCTTCCATCTATAAACACGGATTTTAACGTTGGAGTGCCATTATTATTTTCATTCATGGCAACAGCTAGCCCACCACTGTTGACGCTGTACATACGTACACACCAATTTTCAGCAAAACATGTGAAATTATCCAAGTTTTCTGATATATCTCCTATACCAGTGGTTCCCAAAATGGTGTGCAGCAGAAGAGGATAGCAGGTGAAATGGAATGATTGAAATACAATCAAAGATTTAGAAACAGTTTCAAAAAATTCATATGCCAAAAATAAATATAATTTCAAAATTTAAAATAATATTATGGATTTCTTGTAAATGCATGCATGACTCCCAAAACAAAATAGTTATAAATAATTGTTGACTGATTTTATCATTGTGATATTTTTACATTAAGACTATAGTAGTTATGGTCTGCAAATTGGAGGAGAGAGTTATCAATGATAATGTTCTTACTTTGAATCCGTGGTTATCTCCCTTTAATCCACTCTGTTTTTTTTTGTTTTTTTATTATTTTTAAATGTGCTTTTCATCACATAAAATTTGAGGCATGAGCAAATTTTCATTCTGAAAATTCAACGCAGAAAAAAGGTTTGGAAACCACTGTACTAGGATGTAGGGAAAATAATATCGGATTTTAGAATCAACTTTTATTAATGTATTTAAACAGTGTTTAAATCCATCAAAATTGGAACCATGAGCATCTGTTCGTTTCGACCATTAAGTCATTTATGCTTTTATGATAAAACTGTACATAAAATGGAAGTGAATAAATCTTTGAATGCAGTTTTTCTGCATCTTTCTAACAGAATGTCTTTTGTCTTATAAAAAAAGTGTATTCACTGAGCAGGAGATCAGAGAAATATTGTAGATGTGGTAAAGTCTTCTATCCCAAGTCACTGAGCTTCTGCAGTTTCATCCTGGCAACATGTAGCTGAGCATTGTCATGAAACAAAATTGGATCTTAGTAATTAACCAGTGCCAGTCACATTTTGCTAAACTGAATGTGCATTTCATCCACTTGCTTGCAGTAAATTTGGCAGTGAGTTTCTGGTTAGAATCCAGAAATCTGTAATAGATAACATTAATCGCATACCAGCAGACAGTCACTATAATCTTCTTTGGTTCATGTACAGTTTCGGAAAGTTTTGGGGTGCTTTGTCATGATCAAGCTATTGAGCCAATCATTTACAGTTATCATAAAGGATCCATTTCTCATCACTAGTTACTATGCGATCAAGAAATAGATTGTTGGGATACAGAAGGCATTTATCTACCTTTTGATAAAGATAAGTCACCTGGGTCACATGACAGACCACTTAGTGACATCACTCCACACAGTGATGAAAGCGGCAGACAATTTCATTTTACAACAGCCAAAATTAAAGGTTGCTTTTCTTTAGCCTGGACCCCCATGGCTTAGAGGTTAAATCTGCCTCCTCAACAGCTTACAAGTCTATAGTGCCATTTCCCTTTGGAAATATATCTTTCCTAAATATAGCTTGCAATCCACAATGTGAGAAAACACAAGACTCACTGTTTCCTGTTTGTGGAATATCTCCTCACCTGGATGAATCCAGCCCATTAAAATCTGGAGTCCTAAACATGGCTTCTCCAGACACAGAAGTAACTCCATATTATATGTAAGAGACTTCCTGTTTGTTTCTTACAATCTGCTTTGCTGTTGAGATATGCGATACATTTTTCTGTGTGTATATATGGATATATAGTTTTGTGTATGTCTTAGTGGCATAAAAGTCTCTCTCTCTCTCTCTCTCTCTCTCTCTCTCTCTCTCTCTGAACAAAGGATGTTTGTCATTCATTTTTCTTTTCAGCCATTCCATTCTATCCATGAAGTATGGTGTTATATCACAGATATAATAATGCCCATAATAGGGGAAATTCAAATGGGAGAATAAATCTTTCTACCATAGCTCTCTTCCAATTACGGGATCATTTGAATTTTGCAGATGCAGCATTAAACACACTTCAAAAGATCAAACTGTTTAACTTTCACTGAGTTCATGTGTAACACATTTACTGAGTTACTTTGCTAATTTTCTTGAAATTGTTTGATATTGTTGTAATGCTGGCACCCATTATCTAGGACATTTCTCTGATACTTTCAAGTAAGTTTTGCTTGAATGATGTTTGCAACATTTGATTATCAGTTTCAAATGGGCATTACCTACCACTTTGGTCTTCAAGACTCGTATCCCCACTGACAAACTTCAGAAACCAGCACAATAGTCCAATCGCAAGTAGGTCCTACACCCCATTCTCTGTTAATGTTGGCAGCAGTTTGACAAGCATTATAAAATACCTTGAACTCATGCAAAAAAAAGTAACTGCATTTCTTTTTTTCATGTTCAAGATAATGAATATATATTTTAAGTTAAATTCTGAAAGTGATCAAGATAAAATGAACAAAGAGGACACTTTGATCATTAATAATAGTTCATATATATTTTTTTGCAACTTTTATAATATGTTATATGTATAGCTGGCCACTCGTATTCAAGCATACCCATCTACAAGGGTGGTTAGCCAATCCCTATTGCAGATCTTGCTCAGGCACATTTGTGTTTATTCAACATCCACAGAGCCCACCTGTGTTTTATGCTGCAACTATACTGAGCAGACCTTAGTTAAAGTTTCTGGGAAAGAGTGTGTTATCTAGCGTGATCAACAGTTTGAACAAGGCCTGCATGCTCAAGCCCTTGGCTATGATGACTTGTAACTTCATGCTAACACAGCTATCGATGGACCCCCAAAGTTTCTGTCTACCCAGTTTCACTCACAAGGCTTGGGTGAACCAATGGTATGATTTTCAGACACTTTCCAAAGTTGCCGCACACTGTGATCGACCCCTACAGTTTGATAACATTAGGAAATCTTCTTGCTGACAAATTAACCATGGTGAGATTCAAACCCAGGTCTCATGGTCAGAATGTAAATGTTCTAACCACTCAGCCATGTACCCATATATATATATATATATATATATATATATATATATATATAATTAATACTATATTGTGTGTGTATGGAAAACTGAAGGCACAAAATTGATGTATAAATCTATACATTTTTGGCTGAAGAAACTTTTTGCTGACATGTGAAATTTCTGAAAAGCATATATGCCTTCATTATAAGCTTTTCCCAAATAAAACCAAATATTGATTTTTCTTCCACACTGATATCACTGGCTCATCAGAGTCTGTTTCCAACCCTGGCCTATTCCACTATGGCAACTGCCTATTCTTACCATCAAAGGTCAATGCTAGAATATGGAATCACAAACTAGTGATTATAAATCTATATGTTTAAGGCTTGGTGATGCTTGTTACCACAACTAGCAGAAAGACAATTCAGATTTCAGATCAAAGCATTTACTGTATTTAAAGCAAATTTTAGGTTGTTTTTTTTGTTTTTTTTAGTTATTGCTACATCCATAGCAAATTTTCATATTCTTTGATTCTTTAATACCACCAACTCGGACCTTTAAAGCCAGGATTCATCTTTATAATACTCTGTTAAAAAGGGAATTCCACTCTGAAAACTTTTTACCAAGAACAATGTGGAACAGACTCCCACATGGATACTTCCAAGAGCACTAAAATCTTAACCTCTTCAAGTCCTATATATTTAATATATATAAACTAAATTTGTCATTAAATGACCTACAGTGGTTGATATGCCAGAAAAACGCAACCAACCAACCTGGTTACTTGATTAGAATTGGGTTCCTTGTAAAATATTTTCTTTCTTTTACACACTCAGTAAAACTTTGAATCTTAGTGGAATAGCTGCCTTCCTTGGTGTGAATTGATTAAAAAAAAAAAAAAAAAAAAGTGAACTTTTAATATTTTTCATCAGTTCAATGTTATTTTTCTCTCAACTTTTTTAGCTGATCCATTCTTTGGCAATTAGAAAGTGAAAAGAAGCAAAAGCAAACGACTTTTGACAAAATGCATCAAATTCAGATCCCATACAAAGAAGAAATTTGAGCAAGTAAACACTGCCAGATATTTTCATATATTTTTTTCAAAATTATAGCACTAACAATATCACATACAGACCAAAGAGATTAGAACAATGTTGCATAGACTCTTATGAAATCATTAACTGCTGTAAGCTAGGGAAGATTAATGAATAGAAAAATCACACAAAGGTTGGTAATGAATGATAATACTTAAGACAAGAACAACACATATAAGATTTGTCAACAGCACAGAGAAGTAGTCAACTGCTAGAAGTGAATCAAGTGAATTTCACAATGAAATTACTACTGTATTTATGTGAATCAGGATATACCCGTTATCATCTGTAGGTATGCTAAAACATTAACACAATCTTCATTAAAGATAAGTCTCCAAGGCATGAAATTCAAGTTTAAGACTACTTAGAAGATACAATTTTGCAGAATGTAAATGCTATGTCCTTTCTGGACAGCCATAGCTCTCCATAACTTCCTTTTCTTTAATACATGAATTGCCAAGGTTTCTCCATAGTTTTTTATTCAGATTTGTCCTTCTATAATACTGGCTGCCACTCAAGGCTCAAGATCCCAGTCTGCCCTACTATTTAACCTATAGCAGTGATGTAGCATGAATGGGGCCAGATGGACGATTGTCCTGGTCACTAAATTTTTCAGGGTGCAAAAATTGTTGAGAAAATATGTACAAAACTCGAATTTATAACAGTTCATGGCAAAGGAATAGTTTAAATTTCCCCAGGTGCTCAAAATCCACCCTACATCACTGGCTAGAGGTAAAGAAGATATATTCATGCCTTTCCCAAGGGCATTAGTATGAAGGGAATGTAACACAATCAGAATTTGAACTTGGGTCAATGAATTCAACTTCCTTTGCTAATTGCTACATTATAAATACACCAAGCTGATGAACAGAAAAATCAACAAAATTAATAAAAAAAAGATTTTTTTTAAAAATGATAATGAAAAATACTTTATCTCAGTGCTTCAAAACTTTTAAAGAATAAAACCATTTATTTTTTTCACAGTGATGTTCACTATTTACAAGTCCTGAAGGTCACTCAAGGTAGAGGGTTTCAGAGTAAGAGGCAGATATTGTTTCTTATTGTTAATTAATTCACTCCAAGCAAGGCAATAAAGCCACTAAGACACAAGTGTTAGGAAGTATGAGAAAAATACTGTTATGGAGAGAGGACAATAAAAGAACTAGAATTAAGAAGAGAAAAGATAACGATTGATATTGCATTTAATTTCTTGAAGACCAAAGTTGAACAGGAAGCAAGAAGCTGGAAGAGAGTTCACAAGCGAGAAGTGTGATAGTAGAAACTGTTAGCATGGAAACTTAGTTACATCTAGCTAATTCAACTGTAAAATGATGGGGGGGGGCTTTGTCACCAATCTAGTATTGCAATGAAATCCATAAAGTCTAGTTGACATAGAGGAAAATTTCATCAGAACAATTAGCATGAAAGTGTTTATAGGGAAGCTACATTATAGTGGAGGGAATTTGGCTGAAACCAAGATGGTAGGTCAGGACCAATAACATTGCAGATTATTCTTTGGAGTTTTTTCAAGAATCTCTAAATGTATTGCAGGAGCACCAGATCATATCTAGCAGCAAAATTCAATGTCTGAATAAATGGTAACATGACACAGTGAACCAACTTTCCTATCAGCAGGTCTAGCATTTGATTCAATATAAACTTTCCACTTCAAGCTCTTGGAAAGAAGCTGTCCGAATGGAACTTCTTTTTACCAATAGAATCCAAATGAGATGAGGATGGTTCACCCCCACCCCCGTGTATATGGCATAGTATATATGTATATGTGTATATGTCTGTAAATGTCTGAACTGAACTAAAGAATGTAGCTCATCAAAACATTTTCCATTGGAGTAGCAATAATGTGTCTGTATTATACAAGTAAACCAATAAATAGGGTATTCTAGAAAATCATAAAATCTGTGATCCCCATGAAGTATAAATATATTAAATATATTAATTACTTAATATATTTTTTTCTGACTTTCAGTGTCAATATTTCTAGTTCAATCATTTATATTAGATTGTCTTTTTATTCTGTAACAAGTTGGAATTATTTGCCTCTTTAGTCACTAAGTTCATTTAGCAACAAAGAACTTTATCACTTTGCTAATGAATACTATTGAAAGTTGCATTGTGTTCGAACAATACAGAAACTGTGCCTTTTTTCTTTCATTTTTTCTATCTTTTTTTTTTCTCAAGAACTATGATGTGTCATAATTGGTAACCAACACTTCTCATCGTAATTTTCAACTTGCAGGCAAAAATTTTATCTGTTTTTCTTTGTCTGCATGAAACAAATCATAGTCTTGTTCATCAGAAATTAGCACATGCAAAAAAAGAATCTTTTTCTGCAACTGAAATTTATTTATATCTGACATAAGAATAAGATCATCTTTATTGATAAATATGTGTTTCTATCAAATAATAAAAAATATAAAAAATGCAAGGTATATCGGTTAAAAGTACAGGTCTACAAAAATAATGTTGAAAAGTTCTCAGTATGACCAAGAAGCAACTCCTCAAAAACTGCTTGATGCTTTATCGTTTGGTCAGATTTTGGGAAATAAAATTTTCAGTACCGTGTCATATGTTTCAGCAAGCATGCAAGATCTGTTTGCAACATGTCCAGGTATTTTAAATACCTGGACATGTTGCAGAGAGATCTTGTAAATCTCAAACAAATTTTATAGCCTTGATGTAACTTTTGATTTTTCCCAAAGCTAAAATTCCATTTCTCATACAATCACCATTTAAGCAATGTTGGTCAGTATACCTAGATGGGTGACCACTTGGGAATTAGAAATCAAAGAGTTGAGTTTCAAATCCAGGTGGGTTGGTTATATACACTTGGATGCAAATACACTTGGAAAAGATCTGAATCTGCATTTTGTACTCCTTAAATAGATTAGTAAGACTTGGTATCAGTAAATCATTATTATCTCAAAAAATTTTCTGACAGTATAAAACTATTTTGGGGCTTTAAATAACCTGAAAAGGGTTGATAAGCAGTAAAAAAAAACAAAAAAAAACAATAAATCAACCAAAGCTAAAATTGTTATAAAAATTCCATGAGTAACATTAAAGAGAATGTCATGTGGTAGCTGGTGGTGATGCCAAAAGAAAACTTTGCCAACTATGATGAAAAATCAAAGAAACGATAGGATATGTGTAAGTTCCAAGGGAGAATATTTTCATGCCTTTCAAGTATGAATGAGAAATGAAGAAACTCTTTCTTCTTGCTTGGTCTTTACAATTTGATGCAACTTGTCTCTCAAAGCTCTTGTTCTTTGGCATCTTGCCTGCATTGTCTATTAAAGCAGGATATATATATATATATATATATATATGGTGGCATAGTGGAGTAGTGTACAGTAGCTTGGATTGGGGAACCAGAGCCAAGTTCTAATCCCTGTCAAACCCGTTACATTCACTTACGTGCTAATACCCTTAGGAAAGGTGTGAATCCTCTTCTTCCTCTAGCTATGGGTAAATAGCAGGATAGACTGGGTTCTATAGCTTTGGATGGCAACTGGTCTAGGAGAAGGACAACTCTGAATTCAAAACCTGCAGAGGGTTGGTTGGGGACTTTTGTGGCACACGGTGCACTAGGTCTCTGTATCCGGCTCTTCAAAAAGTGTGGTTGGTTCTGCACAAAGCTTTCACCACTATAATCAAACCATATGTGCTGGTGTCTGTGCTGTCGGTTCCTAGGAACTAAGCTGCTTGACCCTCATACGTCGAATGCGACTGAAGAGTCCACCATATACATACATACATATACATATATATATATATATATATATATATATATATATATATATGTGTGTATGTAAAAATATAGAAAATAGGAAAGAACTCGTTAGATAAATAATCCAAAGTTCTTTAGTATTTTTGTTATTATTTTTAAAAAATAGCGCTCGATACAAAAGTAGAGCATAAATATAATTATTTATTTAAAAATATGATTCCAACGCTACATAAGAGTTCTCATGTTTAGTCTAAATAAATAGTTTAAATGCCCTACAAAAAAAAAAGATAACCCTTTATGAAGTCATCAAAAAAACAAATGTTAGCGACTTATTACAGTTTTTTTTTTATATACACAAAACCCTTTCAGAAAAAAATAAAAAATAAAATAAAAAAAATAAATAAATCTCCATAGACACTTAACCAGATCTTCCGCTTTAAATTTAGACACCCCAACCTTACCCTGACTTGACATCTGTGAATGTAACTGAGATATTGATACAAATTATTAACCTTTACATCCCTTTTCTTTAAACAATTGCTTCAGCCGTTACCATAGTAATTTTGATTTCAATGATGGATATGCTTATAAAGCACATAAATTTCAGGAATTAGTTATTCAAAAAAAAATTTTGCTCTAAGATGGACCAGATTTTGGTACTTTAATTCAATTTAATTCAAATTATATTGAAGTTTTCAGCTCTTGTTTTGAAACATGAGAACTCTTATGTAGCGTTGGAATCATATTTTTAAATAAATAATTACACACACACACACACACACACACACACACACAGGACTCTCCATTTCTGTTCAATGTATGAGGCTCAAGCACCTCAGTTCTTAGAACCAACAACCAGATTTCCCACACATATCATTTGATTATAATGGTGAAGGCTTGTGCAGAACCAATCACCCTTTTTGGAAGAGCCAAATATTGAGAACATTATGCCATAAGGTTCCCAAATGACTCTTTGCAGGTTTTGAATTCAGATTTGTCCGTCTCCTAGACTGTTTGCTACCTAAGGTGATAGGACCCAGGCTGTCCTATCTACCCATAGCTTGGTCGAGAAGAGATGGATTCATACCTTTCCCAAGGTTATTAGTATATAAGTGAACGTAATGAACTCGGCTCTCTGATTACTCAATTTGAGCCACTATCCATTACCCCACCATGCCTCTCTCTTTCATATATATTTTGAATTCATACCCCAATATTGTATTAAATTTATGATAAACTTGAACTTTGAATCTGCATATAATATAGCGTTCCTCCTTGTGAGACCCAGAATATTTGAAAAAAACAACCATATTAAATCGTTCATTTACCATTTCTGCCTGATGAATTGGTTAACCATGAAACTCTGAGTAGTACTACAAACATAGGTATATGGGTATTTATTAATATATACTTTATAGCTCTGTTTAACTACATTGAGCACTCTTTTGTTTGCACCTTAGATTAAATAAATATTTATTTGCTCATCTGCATATGTACTTTATCACACGCATATATAGTTGCTAATATCTTATTTAGTTTATATTCACAAACACACACACACACACACACACACACATATATATATATATATATATATATATATATGTTATTGTAGCATACCTATGGATGATAATTGGTATGTCCCCATTCACATAAATACAGTTGTAAATACTGTATGTGGGTCTGCAGTTGGAGATTCATTGTGGAATTCATTTGACTCACTTCTAGCAGTTGACTACTACTTCTACATGCTGCTGGCAAATCTTATATGTGTTCTTCTCGTCTTAAGTATTATCATTCATTACTAAACTTTGTGTGATTTTTTTCTATTCAGTAACCTTCTCTGGGTTGCAAAATATATATATATATATATATATATATAAATAAAATGCATGTTTGTCTATTGTGGGTTATTCTGGTGATGCCTTGGTCTTGTCTGAATGTACATTTTTTTTTTTTTCATATATGTCATTTTGTTTGGGTGTTAAATAGACATATTCAGCCCACAACAGAATTATAAAAATTACAAAAAAATCATATACAAAATACAAGAAGATAAGCACAGACAAAAACAACTAAATAGTATACATTTCAGAGAAATTTTTGTATAGTTTATTTATTTATTTATTTATTTATTTATATTTATTTTTGTTTTTAATTGGTGACAAATCTCTTGTTCTGATGTATCATGGGAGTATTCTATATTTATTTAACAATTTTTTATATTCTAATTTTTGTTTGTCTTTACTGTTAATTACCATTCTTATTTGTATTTTTAAAGTATTTTTATTGCTTAACTTTTAATTTTTCTTTTTGGTTCCAGACGACTACATAGTCTAATAATAAGGGTTGGAAGTTATTTAGTAATTTATTTATTATGATCACTAAACACGCACAAAAGCACATGTGTACTCTAGCTTAAAAGCTGCTCTATCAGGTGGCGATTAAGCTAGCTCCAGCAGAGGGCTATTGATTGGACCTTTAACACAAGAGGTAGGGAGGGATTGATGTGATAGGCAACTAAACTACAGAAGAACTCAAAATTGATTGCTGCATTTAAGTATTGCATGTATGCTTAGCTTTTAAAAGTTCAGTGATAATTTTTCTGTCGCCACTTAATTTAAAGATAATTTGATGTACGTAGGTCCTTACTTTCTGTACAAACAGTTAATTTTATTTCGTGGGTGACTTTCACTGGATTCCTCAATTTATTTCCAAGTTCTGAATTTTGTTATTATACAAAAACATTTGTTGCAAAAAAGCACATAAAAAATCGTTGAAAACAATTGCAGTAAGGAAAACTTAGGAATCCAAAATTTCAGGTCCAGATCCGTCCCAGAATGTTCTTAATTGGCTCATGGAGTTTGCCTGATTATATTAAATAAGTTTATTTCCAACAAAGACAATGTAAATTTTTTAAAGAATAAATTCAAGTGCTGAAAAAATATGATCTGTCTCTTAAATGGCCAATGTATGACTGATAATATTGTATACTCAGCTAGCATAAATTCTGATAAATATGTCAAACTTTATTTCGGAAAAACTTGGAAAATTTCATTTCTACCATCATGAATAATTTTATGCTACACAAAATGCAAAATCAGCTCTGCTCTCTGTAAACATTTCAAGCAATTAAAGAATAGTGGCAATACACTTATTGTGGAATATTGTGGCCAAATCTTACAATGGGAAAGGAAATAGATGTAATTTATGTCTTGTTGAAAAATTAGTTATCTTAAAACACTTAAATAACCCTAGCTTATTAAACAAGAGAAATGAATTGATGATTACATATAGGCATAAAAGTAAATAATGCTGAAATACGTTGATCAAGGTTATCTGAAAAGTCAAGGTAAATTATGACGGATGCTAAGTGATGTAATTTAATGTCTAATAAACAAAAGTGAGTAAATGTTGAAATTTTTATCTGATATTTAAAATATTTTAGTATGGGATAAATGTATATAGTATATATTTTAAATAATAGGAAGTTATTATTTTATCAATTTTCTTTTAACTATTTAACATTTTTCTAGCCATACATGTTGACTTGGGAAAGAAGTAATTCTTTTAGAATGGAGATTTTTGAAAAAATCTAGTGTGTAGATTTATATTTTGATAAGATGTAATAGTGATACTTTTGAGAAATTTTTCCATCTAAGTAAGTTTCTTTCTCTTTTTAATATGTGTCTCATTCTTTAGATCAAAATTGGGGTTGAATTTATTTCTGTGTACAACTAATGCATTTGTTAAATTATTTATAAGATCCTTTTTGTATTCATAGATATATTTTTTTAATTTCTGTAAGTTTCTCCAATGTATTGTGAAGAGTAGTTGACAGTTTATTTTTTATCTACCTGCTTCAGATGTTAAGAGAAAAGCATACAAAATATACAACTGCAAAAAACTACTATAGATATGATCAGAACCAAAAATACACATAAAAATAATAATTCTGAAGCAGGTAGATATCAAATAAATATATCTATAAATACAATAATTTATCAATGCATTAGTTATACAGAAAAATAAATATTATATATGCCTGATACATATGATATCAAATGCTGGTCTGAAGAGTCATCTGCGAGGCCATGAATGCTAAAATGAGATGAAAGCCATTAAAAGCAATGCAAAGAGTGATGAGGCAGCAGCTCTCATCTGTGTAAGATGTGGTAATCACTACATGTGAAAGAGAAAATAAATATATATTGTTTATGCAAAACTAGGTAATCTGTATGGGTATATCCAAAGAGCATGATATCCAGAGAGCTCAATGTAAGTTCAGAGCAAATATGTTTGAATAAAAACAGATCACTTTAAGGTTCCATGTAATAAGTTATTTCACCACAACCCTTTTAAAGGGCTCTGGATTATCAGACTTTACCTCCAAAGGTTGAAATGAAAAATGAAAAGAAACTTACACATTTTTGACGGACCGCACCAAGTGTATGTGAAATTAACGAAGTGAGGAAGTGAGGTGGGAGAGAAGATATGAGTGAGTTAGATGTACCATTTTCAATTCCTTATCCTTAACCCCACTCTGTGGACGTCGCTTAACTTAATGCATGCTATCTAGATATAGATGGATAAGGGGTGAGGGAGAAGGCCGACTTAAAGGTGGAAGATACAGTTAACAATAAAATAATAAATCAGGATTCACTCAAATTCTTAGATGCTGTTATTTCACATTACTTTAAAGGGTATCTTTGGGGGTTAGAGTTTGATATAAATCTAAATGTCTAAAAAAATCTACGACGAATTTAATTTGAAGTTTGTTGGAGTTTTGGGTATTTTCTGTGATTGTAAAAATTCATAGAGAGTACATTGAAAGAATAATCCATTTTATATCTAGTCATCCTTTTTATTTTCCTAAACTTTTTTCTTATAGCTTGTTAAGTTGACATCTATTCGTTTGATTCCTGTTCATAAATTAAATTCGTTACTGTTTTTACATACCTAATTATCAAGGTTTATTCCAATTCAAATAATTTTATCATCAATAATGATTATTAAAGGGTAATATATATATATATAATATAGGAACATATTGAACAGTTCTCATCTCAACCAAAAATGGATTCTAAAATAAATTTTGATGTTTGATCAGATATTTGGGAAGGGGACAGTGATGTGCAGAAGTTTGACGATACCCAGGGCCAACTCCTTGATTATATGCTCCAATGACTCCAGTACAAGAGCCTATAGGGCCTAGTACAAAAAAAGGAAGACATTTTAAATATGTGAAACATGAAATAAACACTTTATTCAAATTAAATATAAACTAGATTTTCATTTCAGTCTTTGATTGGATGCCCTTCCAATATAGATACCTGGGGCTGTTGCACCCTCTGCTCCCACTTCTGCATGCTACTGGATGGGGAATGGGTCAAAAACGTTTTTGGATCCTCTTCTATATATGCATATATGTATTGTGTCTGGATATACAATGGGATGCTGAAAAATTGTTGGCTTAAATCATTTCCTAAAGCCTGATTTGAAAAAAAAAAAGAAAATTCGACGAAGGTACCACATTGTACATATGTTTTTTTTTTTCTTTCCCATGAATGAAATCTAATACAAAGTTGTTCTTTCAGTCAGCTTTTGAGAAGTGTGTCAGGCTGATGACTTTTCAGCAACAGTCATCTTCCTTGACACCATATTTAACAGACTTGCTCATGCCTCAACTTGCCTTTTCAATGTATTTGCACAAAATCTAAATCTGCTCATGTTGGACACAAATATATGCCTCTCTTTGAAAGCTGGTTTATTTTGAATATTTATCAGCTGAAACAGAAATTTGGCCCATAATGTTGGAGTGAGACTCTTACATGTGTTGGTATGTTTATAGTAAACAATACACTGACATAGCAACAATGATAGTCTGTTTTTGTTTGTATGGAAGATTTCCAAGCAACGACAAACTCATGCATCATTGTTGCTATGTCCATGTATTAATTTATTGTAATGTAATTGTCATCTTTGGTGATGGCTTATGTAAGCCGAAAGCTTAGATAGGATTAAAAAACATGTATCAATATGGTGATTTTCTTTCGTCTTCCAATGATAATGTTATTAAGATTATCAGATGATATCAAAAGGAATTTGTATAAAATAAAAAGACAAAACTTGTCTATATTATTTAATGAAACATGCATTAATATATATATATATATATATATATATATATATATATAATTATTTATTTAAAAATATAATTCCATCACTACATAAAAGTTCTCATGTTTCAAAACAAGAGCTGAAAACTTCAATATAATTATTTGAATTAAATTGAATTAAAGTACGAGGCTCTGTTCCATCTTCAAGTGAAATTTTTTTTGGGAATAGTTATTTATTCGTACGTTTGTACAAAATGTGGCACAAGGGCAAAAAGGGGGTTGGGGAAGGACGGTCATCTTCTGTCTTAATTCTAAACTTAGCTAGACACAGACACGGACCCAAACATACCAACAATATTCCTATCACCAAAGCAACACATTCACTCCTACCTTTCTTAATGCGTCCACCATAATACCTCAAATTCTCTATGAAATCCTAATTAGTCCCCATTTAAAAGTCTGTGGGGTGGGGGGGAACAACAATTTAAAAAAAAACCCAATGATTATTTACAATATGAATTAATACTATTTACATAAAACAAAACAAAATAGGGTTAGTAATAAACCCCCCCCCCCCACAATCCCCTAAATGTGGCAGAAACATCAGTTAACAGGACGAAATAATTGCAGGATTATAACATTATAAAAAACAAAGCACGCCCACAAACACGCACTCATTTAGACACAATAACAAATACGAAAACACACACACGAAACAAAAGTCATCCCGCAACAAGCAGAGAACTGACATCACTGACCACCTAACGAGGGGGCGGGGATGGGGAATTAAACAAAAAAAAATAGGGACAGAAATAAAAGGGACCAATGAGCATGCATACCCTAGCTACGTTAACCAGAAATGGGAAACTAAAGATTCAAACAAAAAATCCTAAACTAGCCTAATATCAGGGCCGGTTGCTTCTGTTCAACCCTGGTAGGACAAAATCCTGTACCTAACCGACATCCAAGTGCCACTCCAGGTCAGCCCCTTTCACTCTACACAGTCGTGCAAAAAAAAAAAAAAAATCTAGAATAACTAATTCTTGAAATTTACATGCTTTTATAAACATATTCATTATTAAAATTAAAATTACTATGGTAATGGCTAGAGTAATTATTTAAATAAGGGGTGTAAGGGTTAATAATTTGTATCAATATCTCGGTTACATTCAAAGAGGTCAAGTCAAGGTAGGGTTGTCTAAATTTAAAGCCGAAGATGCCATGGTCTAGTCTGGTTAGCCGTTAAGTGTCTATGGAGATTTATTTATTTATTTATTTATTTTTATTTTCTTTTCTTTCCTGAAAAGTGTTTTGAGGATATAAAACTGTCATAATTAGCTAACGTTTGATTTTTTTTTTTTTTTTTTTTTTTTTTTTTGATGACTTCATAAAGGTTTACGTTTTTTTGGTTTTCTTTATGATTGGGTTGAGCTTTTAAACCTTTTATTTAGACCATTGAGTTTAAAATTTGTATTTATTATTATGTTAATTATTTAATGCAAAAATATGATGTTGGCAATAAAACTGTATCTCTTTTTTATATGATTGGGTAGGGCTTTTAAACCTTTTATTTAGGCTATGGAGTTTAAAATTTGTATTTATTATTTAATTGTTTGTTTTTATGCTAATTATTTAATGCAAAAATTTGATGCTGGCAAAAAACTGTTAACTCATGTCTATTGCTTAATAAATTTTCATTTTTTATGAACTTGATAATACATATATGTCATGCACACACACATATATAAAGTTAGGTTGGTGCAAAAATAATTTCGTTTTCTAACATATGTTACTATGTGAGAAAACGAAATTATTTTTGCACCAACCTAATAACTTTAGAAAATGATTGCAGCAAGTTATAGAGAAGCCATACTATTGACTATTAATATTGTGAAAACGGTTCAATTTTTTCTATTTTTCATACTGTATGAATAATTTTGTCTTTTCCTATTTTGCATAATTCACCTGTCAAATTTTTTGTATTTAACCGATTGTTCTGAAAATTGAGTTTTATATTCCTTTTTTGTGGTTATTAACATATAAAAAACCTGGGCTCATACGGGCATTAGATTCTGAAAAATGGATAAAAATATTCAAAATTGATGGGTGTATGAATAATTTTATTGTTACCTATATAGTATAATAAAGCCAAGACAATATAAAGTATAAGTAAAACAATACTCATATGTTATTGGTTTCGGTGTCTAAAAGTTTCATTTGGACACAGAGATTTTGATGCTGTTGTCTCACAATCCTCAGGTTGTAGGAGTGACAAGAAACTCAGTTCTTTATGATAAGATTGTGAGACAACAGTATCAACATCTGTGTATTGTTTCTCTCTCTCTCTCTCACACACATGAGCCAAAACTTATAGCAAGAAAGGAAATAGATGTAATTTATGTCTTGTTGAAAAATTAAATAACCCTAGCCTATTAAACAAAAGAAATGAATTGGTGGTTACATGTAGACATAAAAATAAATATCTGTTTAAATATGTTGATCCAGATTAATTTTTAATATAAATTATGCTTTGTTTTTTTTATTAAAAAAAGTAATCTCCCTTTTATAAAAGTCTACACTCAACACCTGGAAATTGCATTGTGTTGTGATATCAGTGAGGGATAATATATATATATATATATATATATATATATATATATATATATATAGGTAGGTATAAGAGTGAGCAATCAAATACATATAAATATTCTAAAGTGTAAGAAGTAATAGTCCTTAATGTTAAATAACAGAGCTATCTAAAATATATAAGGTTGGTGCAAAAATAATATCAACACACATAAACAAACAGTTTGTGTCAATTAATTTTAATTGACTTTTTCAAATTATGAATAATTTTTCTCAGACAAGGAAGAAATTGTCCAAAGTTCATTTTAGAAGAAAAATACAAAAAATATTGTCCATTCTGCTTTCGACTTTGTCATCATCAGGTTTGGTAAAGACAATTGTTGAATTTTATGGCACAAGTGAATTTTGCGATGTAGGCAAATTTTGGGGGGCGGGGGGCAGTATATATATATATATATATATATATATATATATATATTTGGGGGTGTAGGGAGTATATATATTTTTGCAGGGCGGGTGCGGGCAGTATATATATTTTGGGTGGGTGTGGGCAGTGTATATATTTTAGGATGTGGGCTCTTAAGTTATAACTGCTTTCATTTATTGATGGTTGTTTTTGTTGTATTAGTGTTGCTTCAACTATCATAAGTCTGTTTTTCCTATTTGATTTTGCTAGTATTTTGATATTATTTGGGTGTAGCTGTCTAATATTACTATGATCCTCATACTGCTTAAGTGGCAGGTGAGTTTCCATGAGAGTGCAGTTGTGTTATATGTGGCATTTTGTGCTTTTTATTTAAAAAGAAACATTCTCTGACTGGGAAAGTATATTCATACATGATGTTGGTCTTATATAGGGCATTGGAAGTTTGGAATATATTATTTTTAATAACTATTAGGTTGGTGCAAAAATAATGACGTAATAATGTCGTTTTTTGACGTATTTGTAATGTCAAAAAACGACATTATTACGTCATTATTTTTGCACCAACCTAATAAGTTGCTCGTTTTTTAATTTTTTGTTGTCAATAATGAGTCTTACATGTTTATTTTTATTGACTGGTTTCATATATCTATGTATGCTGTTTTTTTTTTTATTGCTGTTTCATCCTTTTTGTAATTGTGATCCATTTGGATTTGGTAATGTATGTCAGTCGCATTATTGCCAATATTATTTTTATGACTATAGTTTTTATTTATCTGTCTATATATAAAATTATGGGACTTCTGTTAGTCCATCCATCACACACTCTAAAATAGCCATATATTGACCAATTGAAACCAAATTTTGGAGAGAAGTGTAAACAGGTAAGGTTTTACTATGTGTGCTTTCCTTAGTACAATGAATTTTCATTAATTTTCATTATTTTTAATAGAACGTAGAGTTTGTAAGTCTCGGCAAAAAATATTAGCAATAACTTCAACAATACTAAATACTGTGAGGATTTCAACACGTCAGCATGTTGGAAAAAAACTCTAGTTATTAAAATTGTACTTGTTTCAATGAAATTTGCTTGTCGACTATATAATTAAGATACCCATTATTGATAGGTATGTGTTCATATTATTTAATTCCTTAAGGAAAATTATTTTAGATGAGAAATTTTTTTTAGCTCTTTGCATTAGGTTATTAATAACATCAGATTTATATTGGGGGCCATTCACTGTTTTAGAAGACAGTAGTTAGAACTACTATCCACTTTGTTTGGATGTGGTAAAAGTGCCACTGCTATAGTCAATGAGAATATCTAGAAATGGGATTTTTTAAATTGATATGAAGTTCATGAGTGAACTTTAAATTTTTTTAAAAATTTTGTTAAATTCTATATCATAAATTGTTTTGGCTTGTCTGAAGATGTCATCAATATATCTGGCATAAATGATTAGTTTATTTTATTGAATATTTTGTTTTCTAAGTTGCCCATATAAAAGTTTGAAAATGAAGGGCCAAGGGGGATGTCCATAACAACACCGTCAGTCAATGTATAGATATTACCAAGGTGATTGTGAAAAGGGGTTTGTGCTGATGATACTAATAAAAGTTTTTGTTTTATTTTTATATTGCGGGATTAATTTTCAGAGGAGAATGGTTATAAATGCTATTTAAAATAATGTCAATCTTTTCAGACTATAAAAAATAGGCAACTGCTCTGTATGTCTGCTGTAAACTGACTGAAATTGACTGCCACTTTTGTCACTGTATAAAGTGATATTGAGTGTCTGACACATAACCCATCTGTCTTATCCCAACTAAAGGGAGATAATCGCCTCTTGTATCATTATATACTCCCTCTCTAAACGGAATTAATTAAAATCTCCGCAAACCATACTTAGTTACTTCCCCTGAAGCGGTGTCAAGCAATCACACACTGACTCAGCGTTCTTCACTTCATAAAAAAAGTAAAAAATTAACTTTCAGGTGAACACGGCAATTTTGTTTTTGAAAATGATGAACACTACAATATTTGTCTTGAAATGAACAACACTCTGATGATGACATTGTGCTATGTCGAAGTACTCAAAATAATATGTATCAACACAGCAATTTTCTTACTTCCTTTAATAATGACACCAAAAATCTTTTCTGCGAATATGAAAGGATCCAACTGAAAATAAGTAGACAAAATTTGTCTAAATTATTCAATGAACATGCTGCTAAAATATATGCACACACACACACACACACACACATATATATAATGTCATTGTAATATAAATTAAACTGCATCACATATTTGATTTAAAAGAACTGATCCAACATGCACATTTTTGGGAAAACAACTGAGACATTGCTCTACTTATTGAACTATTTAGTTCATGCTATGTTGACTGATAAACTCCTACAAAAAGAAAAAATTCTTAAATTGCCATATTAGTAAAAAAAGATGCTCTCACTTAAATTTCTAAAAAATTCAACCTAAGCATTGTGACTTCACGTTCCAAAAGTTTATATCTGTTATCAATAACACACTTAAAAAAAAATATATTTCAATTTCCATTATATTTTTTCATCTCAGATGCTAGCTGAACTTTACCAAAAAGAAAGTAATTTCTATGCCTGATGATGACTGGAGAACCTGTCGAAAGTACTTGCATATTTAAGGAAAACCTAATACAATTTATAATTTTAAAAACAAGGATCATAAAATTCATTGAGTGGTTAGTGGGTTAATGCATTTTTAAAATTTAGTTAGCGAAGTGAAAATATATATATATATATATATATATATATACACACACACACATATATATATATATATATATATATATATATATGATTCATTGAATAATTTAGACAAGTTATTCATATTCCATTAAAATAATTAAACAAGGAAATCTGAAGAATCAAAACTGTTTGGCCATGTGTTTCTTGTACAAAATGGAATGCATGTTTGTTGTCTGAAAGGATAACAAACTAATCTAATTATCATTGTTCCTGGGTTCAATCCTCACTGAATTCTTCATTCTCATAGACTTTGTTTTGGAAAAAACATTAATAAATATCTCCAGATTCACATCTAAAAGCAATTATTATAATTATTATTAATATAGAATATCCTAAGCTTGTATTGTCTTGATTCATAGATGCAGCTATTTATAGAAATACGAAAATGATGAAAGAATATCAGAGAAATATGATTGTTAATGCAAGAATCCCTCATCTTTCTTTCCTGTACTGTTTTCCCTCGTACAGTTCAGCATTAAGTGAGAAAGAAAGAAGACATTGGTTTATACTGCATAAAAACACTCAATTCCACTAAAAGTATGGAGATCAGACATGGTTTCAAATATTTAATATAAACTATGAATGATAAATCTGTATATGGGTGGAGAATATGAATAAAAAAATGTATAGGAAACTATATATAAATTCTGCATATCCGACTAACAGTGGGTTAATGAACGACAAAATGAAAATATCCTATATAATGTTTTATTCTTCATAAGGATTTCTTCAATCTAACGTCTTTATTGATGGAATTATATATATATATATATATATATATATATATATATATATATATATATATATATATATATAAAGAGAGAGAGAGAGTGGAAAGGGAATGAAATATAACTAATGTCAGTTGTACATTGAAACACTGAAGATGCAAGCATTTAACTTTCAATTTAGGTTTTAAATTCTTGCCTTCTGATTCTTCATTCTACTGTTTTTGTTTCTAGCTTTATCACTGTTCTTTTTAAATCTCCCACATTGTTAAAGTAGTGGTTTTATTAAGAATGGTGATATGCTATATAAAACCAGATATAAATTTATTCTGGAAACTCAGAAATTAGTGCACTTTCACTACATTTTCACCTTAATAAATTAGTTCTTCTTAAATTAAAAATATATTATTTAAAATGAAATTATAGTCAACCTTATCACAATGAAGTATTAATGTATTGACTCAGTTTCATAAAAGATACTCTTTATGTTTATATATTCTTTTATTTAAAATCATAGATGTTTCACCGATGTATTTTTTATAACATATTTACAGTCTGTACCAGTCAGGCCCACTGCAGCCCACTTGGCCTGTTTGGCGTTTCTGAATGGCATGTTTAATTTCATAATGAAAATAAGATTTCTTAAAGTTTTGCTTTGTTCTCACTTGTTCACTCACACACTCTCTCATACCTAACGACATACATAAACAATGATTAACTACAATGCTTCTTGAATTTTGTAGACATTTGGTGAAAATAATTTTTTATTATGTGAAACCATTGCTGATTTTCACTAAGGAAGATTGTACGTGCAAAAAAAAAAAAAAAAAAAAAAAAAAAAAACGGGAAACATCCATAATAATTTTTTTTCTCTGGAAAAGAAATATATTTTTTTTATTTTCGAATGAATAAATTAAGAATAAATCACACGAAGCAACATATGTTAATCACACTGTCATCAGTGATATTATTGATCGTTCAGTTAGAGTATTTTGCAACAATGTGATTACCATTCCCCTCCATCTCACAACTGTGTTTCATGGTTGACATTCAATGAAGAATAGTGCAATGGCTTTCTTGTCCTTTTTTCACTGGGGATGTTGATGTTATCCCATCCCTACCCTCAGAGAGGAATTTGTTTTTAAAGTAAGCTTCTTCTAGCCTTTGCCTAAAGAGGCAAGACCTACAGGGCAGTAAGTGGTTTGAATTCAGTTTCCTACTCCTAGACTGGTTGCCACCCAAGGCTATAGGGCCCAGTCTATACTGCTTTTTAATTTCTAAGCTAAAACAATAAAGTATATATTTACATGATTATAAAAAATATTCTTATAGAGAGAAGACATGAATGCATTCCTTTCCCAATGATATTAGTACTTAAGTGAATGTACTGAACTTTGTTTCAAGCTTAACTTTTCCGATTCCTCAGTCCGAGCTGCTAACCATCACTTCACTGTACCTCCGCACTAATATTATACCCAGACTTTAATTTTTTTAATTATAGAAAAATCATTTCTCAAAAAAAAGTAAACTTTTCCCCCCTTTCTAAGATATATGCTTATGTATATAGTCTTCTGTAGTGAAAATAGCTGCAGTATCTACCATAAGAAATTAACTTGAATCATTTTAATAGTGTGGCCCACCTTATAATGAGCCATAGATCATGCAGTCCATTGCTTGAAAAAAAGGTTGCTCATACTTTATATATATATATATATATATATATATAATATTGGTGGTAAATATACACATACTTATGCAAAATATATAAAAAATATATATACATACATGCATACACATACATATATATATTTTGAATAAAAAATTCCAAGAGGATAGAATCCAGGTAGAACTCTTTTTGAATTTGTTGGTCTGATGAATTGGATTGTATTTATGATTCCAGTGGAATAAATTATGACCATGGAATATTAGTGTTTAAGCCTTTTTATTATATATATATATATATATATATATATTTTCACAAGGCCAGATGCTCTTGACACTCAACTCAAACAGTAGTCTAAGAACACAGTATTTTTTTTAACAAGACACCTTCTCTAGGAAAGATACTAATTGAAATTTGAGACCCCATCCTAGCCTTATATATACAGGGTGCCCCATGAAAAAAACAGCAAAACTGGTACAGTTTAATTGTTTGAATTTTCGTTACAGTTATTTGAAACAAAAGCAAAGGATAGAAATCTAGTAGCTTAAAACAGAATACAAAGATTCTATACGAAGTACTATTAGTACAAGTATTATTCTAAAATATTTGACACCAGTGTTGTTCAATGCCATAATTATAATTGGTATCTGCAATTACAAAGTCTCTACTACATTGGCATTGATGAAGTATCAAGCAAGTATACATTGACATCATAGACAAAGTGGCAAACAAGGTTCATTTTAATGATGCAACAATATGTTTGCTATTCTTGTGTTGCCGAATTGTCTGTCATCTGTCCCCTCCTCCTCCTTAAAGTATCGCTCTACACCAAAGAATAACCAAGAGGTGTCATGTCAGTAGAATGTGGTCATCATAAAACTTTGTAATTTTATGATAAAGGGGTTAAATCCCAAATAAAATTCCATGAATTTAGTTCTTTGTTCAGTTGTGAATTTTTTCAGATTTCAGAATCCAGTAATTGTGTTGTCAAGAAAAAAAAAACATCCTTTCATACACTATTTTTTTGCCTCATCCTAAATTGCCTGTTAGAGAGTGTTATTTAACCCTTAGCCGGTTGGGGTAGTAGATAAGGATTCATGTCCTTCCCACAAAAGAATTTTCATCATAATAGGCCAGAATTTGAATTCAGCTCTCCAATCTTGCTTTCTGTACTAATAACAATTATATCCATGAGTGACATTTCTTCTTTTATGTGCCAATCATAGTTCTCCACAACTTCCTCTCCTTTTTAGCTCAAATAATACTATTCCTCTAAGAAGCTCATTAGTTTACTCAGTGTTTCACTCTACCTTTCTTACCTTCAGTATAACTTTTGAGTGTCAAATTCTCCAAGCTCACTTTTGTCATTATCGTTATTCAAACTGTGGAATCACCTATTGTTCAGTTCACACTCCTCTCTAGTCTTTTGAATAGGAGTAGAGGTTTATACTATATTTCTGGTTTAGGAATGGGTGTTCAATTCCTTCTAAAGTCTGATTCAGTTCTATACTCCTAATGCTTGTTCTTACCTACACTAATATAAGTCCACACAGTAACCCTCTACCTTAGGTGGATCTTGGGCCTTGTATTGCCATATTAGAAGAGTGATATGCCATAGCTGTTCAGAACTCTTTTCTCTGTTTGTGAAGAGTCCTGTTGACCCCATGGCTCAAGAACATATTAAAACTAGTTGTACCAGTTAAAATTTCAAGGTTTTGCTATTCTAATTTTCTGATGAATCATATTTTTTAATTGAATAAGTGAAAGAGCTCCTTGGGAGTTCTATAACTATAAAATACCTGTGGAAATCCCGCTCTAATGCATTGTTAAATATTTGAGCTTAACAACTTTAACAAAATATTGCAATAAAAATCATAAGTATTCAGGTCATTATTTAAAGAAGTAAGAGGGTACAAATGAAAAGTTTTATTGCTTCTATGATCTTTCTTTCTTTCTCTAGAACCACTGTCTCTGAAATGTCCTTTTCAAATTTTCTCAATGGTCAAAATGTCTATTATTTATGAGGTATTGGCAGAGTGTAGCATACATACTAATTAAGGATCAAAAGAAACAAGTTGAATTATAATATGAAAATAATAAGGAAAATAACAATAATATGGATTATGATAATACACTTTAACCCGGATATAAGAGAGTTGTCGGGACCGGAGCAGAAGTCTCTTATATCCGGGTTTCTCTTATATCCGGGTTTGGTCTATTTTGTTTAGGTAAGTATGGCTCTAATTTGGGACCAGAGAAAATATCTCTTATATCCGGGTCTCTTATATCCAGGTTACACTGTAATGATAATAACTATAATAATAATAATAACAATATGGATAATAATAATGAGGATAATAAGTATAATATGGATAATGATAATAAGGATAATAAGAATAATAACAGTATGGATAATGATAATAAGTATAATGACAATAATATGGATAATGATAATAAGGATAATAATAACAATAATATAGATGATAATAATGAGAATAATAATAATAATAATAATAATAATAATAATAATAAGGGTAATAAGAATTATAATGTTAATAGGGATAAGGATATTAATAATAATAGGAGTTGGGAAAATAATAATATTGATAAGGTTAATAATGATAATAATAATATGAATAAGGACAATAATAAGGATGATGGCTGGTTGCTCATAAAAGGAAATTAAAATAATGCAAAATAAATAAGACATTTTTTTAAATACACGATGCATATTTATACAGAAACCTTAATTGATTGTCAGAATTTCTTCATATATCTTCTAACCGATTTCCTAAAAGGTCCTTTGCCAGCTTAAAGTAATGTCCAATTTTACAGATTCCATCAGAAAATCAAAAGAAAACATGTCTAATTGTAAGGATAACATCTTTTCTAATGAGTCTCTCAATAAACAGATGAGCTGATCTTCATATTCTCCCAAAGAAAGAAAGAAAAGAAGCCATTCCTTGTTGTTGCTTTCAAATTTTCTCTTTCTATTGTTCCTCCTTCATCACCGATCGATGTGTGTGTGTGTGTGGCATAATGGATAGTGGCTCTGAATGTGAAACAGGAGAGCTGAGTTCTAGTGCCAGTCAAGTTTGTTATATTCATCTATGTGTAAATACACTTGGAAAAAAAATATGAATCAATTTCTTCTCACCAATCCACACCAAATCCAGGACCTTCACCTTCCTGTTGAAGAAACCCCACCTTGATTGACCATACCTTCAGGAGTGAAGCCATACTCACCATGCTTGGCCAATTACAGCTTGGTGAGGTTATTTTGAGATTTTGAATTCAAAGTTGATTTCTCCCAGACTGTTTGCTACTCAAGGCAATAGGATCCAGTGTGTCCTGATATTTATCCATAGCTGGGAAGGAGAAGAAATGGATTCATACCTTTCCCTAGGGTAGTTGTAAATAAGTGAATGTAAAAAAAACTCAATTGGAATTAAAACTTGGCTCTTTGATTCCTTAATACAAACTGCTAACCATTCCTCCAAAGTGCCTCCATCTTTAAAGTTTTTATAAAGTATTAAATTTAATAATCCAGAAACCACTAGCTATGGTTTAAATCTTCTTTATTGTGCCCATTTGGGACATGGGCAATCATGGGTCCCACAATTTACTGTTCTTTGTAGCTATTAGTAAAGTTAGTCATTTTAAATTCTCTGAATCCCTGGTGTGCCAACCATTTAAGCAAAGTCATTAAGTTTTTTAACTTCTCAATTGTTTCTTTTCACTCTCATTTTTTATTCAAGCTCTTTTTTCTCTTGTTTTTCTTTTTATTTATCAGTTACTTCACTTTAATAGTCTTTATCTGTTTTCAGCCATTTTGTCAGTTACTTCACTTTAATAGTCTTTATCTGTTTTCAGCCATTTTGTCAGTTACTTCACTTTAATAGTCTTTATCTGTTCTAAACTATTTTTTGCTCTTTCATACATTTTTCATTTTAACATTTTTTCACTCATCACAAAAGAAATAATTCTCCTCTTTTTTTTTCCATTCTTTTTTCATTATTTATATTAGTTTTCATTTGTTTTTCCTTCTTCTGTCCACCTCCCCCTAATTCTTCAACTCCCTTTTTTTTTTCAATGTCATGTTGAATGATGTACATTTCTCAGCTTTCTTAAATAGCAATAATAATAATGAGCCCTTATCTCATTTCAGTATGATCTCAATGCAAACAGATATAGAAAAAGAAAACAAAAGTAAACACCTCAAATCTATTTGCTTTTTTGTTACCCTCTGAAAATATGATTATAATACCAGGATCTCATTTAGTCTTGTTAAGAATTAAACATTGGCAATTGTAGTGAGTTCTGTTATGTCATTGCTGGATGTGACAAATATCCAGCTACTGTTTTCAAAACAATTCATGGACTAAGTAAATCAGAAATTTGACAATTTTCTTTTTTCATTTTCTTCATTTAATAGACAGAAGCGGTGTATAAATCATTTTCCATTCACAATGAATAGTGAATTCTATCTGTAGTTGCATAATATGAATTAACCCTAACCCTGTTTCTTTATGACTGAGTTATCTTTTCATTTCTCTGAGGATAGAGTGAAGTCCGTATGTTGTTACATATGTGTGGTTGCTTTTTGTTCCAACTTGATAGGCTTAATATATTCCAATATGACAAGATTACTTGGCCAAGAAAGATGAAAAATTCTTAAAGTTGGCATGAATCTAAAACTGTCACAATATATTGAAGAAGGGATTGGTTGATTTATATTAGCCAATCAACATTTTTATTACATATCAGTCTTGGTTGATGGTGGAGACATTAAACATAATTCTAGCAAGTTCAGAATTTGGATTATCTCCCTTTTTATCTCTTATCAATTATTGTTATGTCATGAGATCATAAGATTTTACAAGCATATAAATATTCTTGAGATGCAAGAAGAATGCCATGCCTTTTGTATAGTTACTTGCATTTTGGTACTAAAATTAACTCTTATTAATCATTAATTTTATGTCTCTAAGTCCTCATACATTCCCACTGCTCTCTTTATCCGGACTTCTGGCTGTGATCCAAATGTAATATCATTTCATATCATTTCTGCTGTGCATTTAGGAAGTTCAGTTTCATAATGAGGAATGTTGCCTAGTGTTGCATGGGTTAATGCTGATTGTTGTTGGTCTTGTTTAGATGGTCGAATGAAAGCATTTACTATTAATCCCCTAGAGGAAAAGGGAAGGTGATGTTTGAGCTGACAACAGACAAGTGAAAGACAGAGCAAACAATCCTTCGCATGCCTAAAACAAAGGCTAAAACATCATCAAGCAAATTTCAATACAGTTTAATAACAGCAATGGTAACAGTTAAGTGAAAGAGAAAAGGTTTTCTACAAGGGGATAGAAAGTTCATAAAAAGTCTAGTGAAATAAAATTCTGGAAAACAAATGTGTGATATATGTAGGTGAGAAATATATATATATATATATATATATATTTATGGACAGTAGGAAGTTTCTTTTTCTACAGTCAATGTAGACTGGTGTTCAGGCAAGGATTTTATCTCACTTGGGTCAATCCCACAATATGATGTGTGTGCCCAAAGGACAAAACTTTCTTTGGTGTGTTGTGAGTAGTTGAAATTACTGTGTGCATTTTTCTGTGCTTGCTATAAGTACTCATGTGGGCTCCTATGTGTAATTGATGTAAGTACTCTTCTATGAGCTCCTGTGTATGCTTGCTGTGGGTACTCATATGTTGGCTCCTATGTGGGTACTCTTGTGTTGCTTCATTCCCAGTAGCCATTATGCATGACATTGATTAGACCATTTCAAATGTCCAGCTTCCCAAAGCATACCAGCATGTATCTCAATGGAATTCTAACTACAACACTGACACCACATTGGTTCTTGATAATGAATGATTTTGAAAGTCATAAGTATTTGAACAAAAATTTAAAAAATATGAACTTTGGACTGTTTATCCACAATTTTGATTTTTGTATTCTGTGTCATAAAATAGTTGCAACCCATCTTGCATTATGGCTAGGTGTCCAGAGCAGTAGATCACTTGCATGTTCTTATTTTGATTGTTTTGGGCTAGCTGGGGCATTCATGAGTCTATCATGCTAACCACCACTGTTCTGCATCAAGATCAAAAGGTCCGGAGAATTACATTCTGCATTCACATAAGATTGTAGAAATCAGGAATTGGTGCATAGAGCTGTAATTTAGATGGATATTGTCTCCAAGAGATGTTAAGTATAGCTCTCAGCATCTGAGTGTAGGTTCCACCAAGCTTAAATTCTAGGATTTTAATTAAAGTCCAAGTAGCACTACCATACACTAAAACCGCCTCTACAGTGGCTCAAACGAATCTCCATTTGAGGTTGTCTTGTAGATCAGATTTCCAGATTGAATCCATTTTATTCAAGGCAGCCCAGGCTTTAGCTATGCAAAATTTTCACATCCTTTTCAGTAGAATTTTTATTGCTTCCTAGGTATGTAAAAGATTTCACAGACTTTATTGATTCTCCTGAGACAGTTTGTATTGAGCCATGCTGGTTGAAGCTTATGAATTCAGTTTTAGAGGCACTGACATAGTCCAGCAGCATTGTCATCATTTTCTAGATGATGGAGAACTGTGACACTGGTAATGGTGTCTACACTGATAAGCTAGGTCATCTGCATAGTCAATATTAGTCAACATTTTTTAAGGTTATCGACTTGAGTCTTGGTGATAAATTAAAACCTGGATGATGTTATCAATATATAATCAAGAGTATTAACAAAAAAAAAAGAACAATTTCATAGCTATGTGTCGGCACATCAAGGTTAAGATCAGCAGAAAACAATTCCTTGAACATTTAATGTAAATTTACCCCTGCTGACTAGGCATAGATTACACCTAGTGCATCTCTTGTAGAAGATCCTCATCAAAAGGAGCCACCTACCAAGTTTATGCTTACAGATCAATATATACGTATCAGTGAAGCAAATAAATGCTTATAGACTATTAAAAAAAACTTTTGACATTAAATAACACAGCAAGTTTTGACATGTCATAAATTCAAGTAACCTAACGCACTCATATGTAAGTTTTATCTTAACACCTGATACCTGCCCTAGAACAGTTAATTGCAAACTAATCTTGCAAGCTGTTGTAGGATAGTTTGTTTTTTACTGAATACCCTAATTTTGGGGCCTTGTGTCAGACTTACCTTTGGTCAGTTGTTTAAGTGTTTTTAAAGTAAGATGCTGTTTATTACTAAAAAAAACATTCAAGGACTATATTTTAGATGCGGACTCGCTAAGTTAACATTTTCATGAAGAACTTTTGTTAGAAAATTTTTAAAATTTGTAATTGAAAAAAAGACTGAAGTTGCAATAATAACACTTGCTTTTGGTTTTTAAAGATATTGGGGTTATTGGAAATAGAGAGAAAACAACTTGGTCTTCTCTACTCTCCAAGTTTCAATACAGCCATTATTATCTCTGTGATACAACCGACGTCTTTATAAAATTGAAGGAAAGTCAAGAGCAACACAGAGAAATGAACACTAAAAATGAAATAATCGTTAAAAACATTTTCTATGCTAAACATGCAATATACATAAATCAACAATGAGTCATGGCAACACATTTTCCTATACAGATAAATTTAAATACCCTTATCTGAAGGCAAACAATCCATAAATAAAAACAAAATAAAAGGAAGGTCTTGTAATGTCCCCAAGAGAGACACAGGACAGTCCTGTAATATATCTTCTGTTCCTTTCTCTGACTTATTGAACATATGTCATCACCAGGGGGGAAAGTAAAAAGCAACTGTCACGTGATACTTGAGGGGCTCCTTGATGCATAAGTAAATTCTTCCCTCTCAAATGGAGATAATCGCTTTTTATATCTAAACAAAGGTTTTGTTTTATGCATATAATGATAAAAGTTTGAAGAAATGAAACGGAATCTAGTAAATATCTGTGTGAGTACAGCAAAATATCCATTATTATTTCATGTGCATAGAAGCATATTTTTGTCTGCACCAAAATTGTGTGGCAAGAATTTAAGTTGACTACATGGTCAGCTGCTGGCAAATACATACCATCGTGAATTCATTTTAGAAAACTTAGAATAACTAAAAGCAAGAAATATCATTGGCGATAGTGGTGGCTTTGTCTTTCATATCCAAGAATTTAATTTCTTCCATGCTGATAACTTCCTTTATGGTGGCAATGATGATGACTAAGTAGACCGATTCTTTCATGGAAGAATAAATGGCATTAAGTGCATGATAATGTTGATGGAGACCAAGGTTGATTTTTATGGAGCCTTTTCTCTCTTTTCATTTGATTTCTTTCCAAGAAATACAGATGCAAGCTAAATCCATTAAACTATAGGTGTTACACAATGGCATGAATAATCATTTTTAAAACTTTTGAATTATCTGTGCTGTAATATTTACAGATCCATGGGAGTCAGGGTAAATAATAAGAGAAAGTGTAGTGACATGGAGAACGAGGTCAGCACTAGAGTAGATGGTAAAAAGAAAGGACAAACTATGCATTTGAAATGGTCATAAAATATATTCATAAAATATGTTATTAGTTATACAGGAAAGAAAACTTCTATGTGCTGTGTCCTTTCAGGGAATAGTCGATCATGGCTCTCCACAATTTCCTGTCCTTCATAGCTCTTAATAAATTTTGTTTTTTCTACTAAACACTGTTCGGCTGTCTATTTACTTAAGCTTGCTAGGTAGGTTATGCATTGTTTTCCATCTTGCTTTCAATTTATCAGATTTTCCAAATCCTCTTTCATCATGATATGCCCTAGAAATTTCATCTACCTCTTTCTGATGTTTCCTTTTTCTCTAAGACTTTGTTGTTGGTCACATGTTTGGTCCATGACACCCCCAGCATCCTTCTGTAGAACCACATTTCTGTTACTTCAACACTCTTTATCCATGCAGAGATTGTCCAACATTCTCTCCCATGTAGGAGGACTTATAGTGGTGTGGAACTTCAGGTTTAAAATGAACAGTTGCTTTACCCATGCCAAGAAGATAGATGGCAGCAGATAATGAGGAGGAAACCCAAGGGTTATTTTAAGAAAACAAAGAATTTATTTATGAATTCACATGTTTGAAATTGTGTCAGTAGCTCATTTCAAGAAAACAAATCAGAAACTTTTAAAGTCCGTAGTTTTACAAATTGTCATGGAGAGGAAATGGTCATACAACTGATTAAATGATCTGATAAAATAATATTAAAAAATGTTTAAAATAAAAGAAAGAGATTTTGTTGTTCACAGAAGGGATATACAATTGCATACATTCAAAAGTAGATGAAGAGAGATAATTTGAAATACTTAGCTTTCTTGGATCATTGAAATAAAGTTCTTTGAAGAGCCAAGTGCTTCATTAAGACTAATAATATATTTAGTGAGTAATTTGACACTGACAAAAATCTGACTGCTGGACATGTGAACAGAAATTAAACTTCTTGCATGACTTCAGACACTATTCTCTTCTTTATTTAATTTTTTCCTTACTTTGTATCAAAAAGGATTTCGCATAGGCTCACTATTTTCATTTTTTTTCTAGGCCCAATGATTAATTCCTGTGAAAACAAAGTTTTCATTGGTCAAAAGAAAACTTCGCATAGGCTCACAATTTTGTTTTTGTCAGCTCACCAACCAATTCTGTGAAGTCAAAGTTTTCATTGGTCTAAAGAAAATTTCACATAGGCTCACAAACTTCTATCTCTTTTTCCTCAGCAAGCCCAAATTTGAAGGGAGTGGGTGGAGGGAGTTATTATTATTTCATACTCACCACAGACAGATATCATGTTACGTACATTTTCCTTTCTTTCTAACAAAATTTTTCTGCTTAGCTTTTAGAATGCATCTTTGGCTATCCCAAAGTGCCTTCGGATTTCAGTTTCACACATTCTGTACTCTGTTAAAAAACTTTCCAAACTTAAAGTTGTTAAATATCTATACAAAATCCTTAGCCATTGTTTCTGAATTCATAAGATGGTTACATAAAGCAAATCTAGTTTAATGGATTGCAAGATGTAAAGTATAGAATGATAATCTAAATTCCACAATAATGGAATTAAAAATGATATCTCAATTTACCAAAATTACTCAAAAATATCTTGAAATACTAAAGAGTAAATGTATTCAATAAAATTGCAATTGGTTTCAACTATGGCCTCCAGACAACTTCAGGATCTCCTGCAACTTTTCTGGACAGTCTCCTAGTTTAAGTTGGTGAATGCTGCCATAACCTTGCCTTCAGTTCATCTTTGGTGTTACAAGGAGCTTTCTCGGACTCTCACTCAACTGCACTCCACACATAAAAATCAATGGGGCTGCAGTCTGGGGAGTTAAGTGACCAGATGTAATGGGTGATGTGATCACAGAAATGTGGTCACAAGATATAAAATGAGGAAAAAAATTAAATTTATAAGAGAATAGTGCTTAAAGAATTTCTTTCAACAATCCAAGAAAGGTAAGTATTTCAAATTATATCTCTCTTCATCTACTTTTGAATGTATGAAACCATATATGCCTTTTGTGAGCAACAAACATTCTTACCTTTCTTTTTAAAAATTTGAATATTATTTTGTCAGATCATTTAATCTGTTGTATCAACATTTCCTCTTCATGACAATTTTTTAAAACTAGTTTAAAGTTCCTGATTTGTTTTTTTGTTTTTTTTTAAATTTTTAAAATGAGCTTCTGACACAACTTCAAACATGTAAATTCGTAAATAAATTCTTATATTGTTTTCCTTTTTTTTAAATTACCCATGTGTTTCATTATCATCATCCTCTGCCATCTATCTTCTTGGCATTAGTAAATCAACTGTTCATAATTTGTTAAAAGCATTAGAAAGAAGTAAATCTATATCTTTTAAGGTTTTATTGAAATTTTATTTAAGTTTCCACATGTCCTCCATCATTAGCAATACAAAGGGTAATACGATTTTGCAGTTCACGGAAAACATTTGCCAACTGATTTACAGCAATGCCTGAATTCACATTAGTTATTTTAGCTATACTTAAAACTAGGTACATTAAACTTTATAACATTTTTTACAGATTATTTTTATCACAAATACAAATAAAGTTATAAATTTTTTAAAGTGCACACGAACTTTACGGACACCTCTCTCTCTCTCTTTATATATATATATATATATATATATATATATATATATATATATATATAATAAATGCGAATGTCAATGTGTCACACGTTTTCAATTTTACTCCTAGAGGCTGAATATCATATCATTTTGGAGTCATAAATTTTTTAAAGTGCACACGAACTCTATAGACACCCTGTTTTATATATATATATATATATATATATACGAAAAATCAGAAATGTTCAGTGTAACCAACTGAGGACTTGCCAAAAGACCCAACACCCTAATCAAGAGAAAATCTTGAACAAAGAAAAGGAGAAAACAAGCGAAAAGACCTAAAGGAAAACCCATGCTTACTCAATAAAATAAAGTGCTCAACACACATTACCTAAACAGAGCAAAAAACTTTTCACAGCGTTAAAACCTATCAAATGATGGTCATAAGATGAGTTTCATGCACATGTGATCTTCAGATTACGTTAATGAAAATGAAAGAAGAGGGAGTACCAGATTTATATAATCAATCTCCAGAATCGATCCTTCAAATCTACAAATCAACCATTCGCCCATGCATGGAGTATTGCTGCCATATATGGTCTGGAGCCCCTTGTTTGCCTCGGGGTTCTTGATAGGCTCCAGAGGCGGATATGCAATATAATCGGCCCTGATCTGGCATCTCGTCTGCAGTTGCTCTCTCAGACGTGCCGTCGCCTTTCTCTATCTTTTTTACAAATATTTTCATGGTAATTGCTCCAATGAGCTGCTTTCACTGGTTCCAAGACTTCGCGAATTCAAGCGTCCTACGAGGCTGGCATCCCACTCTCACCCTTTCACTGTTGAAACTGTTAAATGTAGCTGCTTCTTCTACTCCAGTAGCTTCATGTCTCGCACCTCTCGTCTGTGGAACTCCCTTCCCTATTCCAGTTTCCCTGATAGCTTTAATCTTCAACTATTCAAATGTAATGACAATCGACATCTTCAGTTGATCTATCCACTATCCTTCTCCTCATCCTTTCCTCTATCACTCCTATCTGCTCTCACTCCGAATCCTCTGTAACCCCTTGCGTGCTAGTGGCTTCCCGCCTTGCTAGGAGTGAAATGCTTAAAAAATATGGTGCATTTTGACGTGGTGTAATGGTTAGTATATATATTTATATATAAAGCTATTTCTGTACTGGGTTTCTTTTCCATGTTTTCGTTTGAAGAGTTAGACCTCTTGATCATTTTTTTTTTAAGTTGGTGTGAATCTCGAATTGTCGTAAAATATTTTAAAAAGGATATTGATGTATTTGATCAATGTCAGATTTTACTGATTGCCAAGATGTTAAACGTAACTCTTGCAAGTTCAATTTCTTTTTATTTTCCTTCTTCTAGAGTTTACATTTTACTGTCTATTTCATTTATCTCTCTCTCACTCTCACACACACACACACACACACACACACACACACACACACACACATATATATATATATATATATATATATACATATATATATATATATATATATATATATATATATATATATATATATATGCAGTTGGTAAAAACCTCGGATAGCACAGTTTGCAAGTATATCAAAACAAATTGGTGTCCGAGGAAAACATTGGAAAAAAGCAAGAACTTGAAACGTCCGAACAGGACAAAAAAATCATCCAGTGCCTTAAATTCCAGTCCAAAGAAAAAACCGCAAGCGAGTAACCAAGCTAAAACATAGAGTGCTCAATACGCTAAGTAGAGCAAAAATAAATAAAATAGCCAGATTATCCTGAAGATCCGTTGAGATGAAACCTAGGTAGATCGTTCCTGGTTCTTTATAATTTATTATATACTAGCAGTAGAGCCCGGCGTTGCCCGGGGATGTAACAGTAAGAGATAGATCAAGTATCGACCATCATAAAGACTGAAAAATAAAATTGACAAAGATTATTGTTTAAGGTTGACGGACACGCATGTCTTAATTAGTTGTTTTTTTTTTTTTGTTTGTTTTGTTTTTTGTTTGTTTTATGTTTTTTTTACGAATTGGTCAAAATCAAACAAAAACATTGTTTTCAATCGTTATGAGTCTACCGATTGAATAGAATTTTATTATAAACAATTGTCTTGTAAATGGAATTTTTAAAGAATTCTGAATGTAAAAATAAAGTAAAAAGTGTGCAAGACAATAAGAAACACTACCTGCCAAAAAAAAAAGTGAAGTTTTGTTGAAATCGGTTGATAAATGTCGGAAATCCGATTTCATATATAAACGAACACACACACAAACACACACACAAACAAGCTGGGTTTTATAAGTATAACTCGATATGAGTTGTCTCGCTTTCATTCTCGCAACAGCGATGCCTTTTAATCGTGTTTTCAAATTGATTTCGTGCAAAAACAATTGTGTTTTTCCGATTTTTGGCATTGTCAGAACCACCGCAAGGTAATTTTACGTAGTCCTGTGAAGTTTTGTTGAAATCGGTTGAAAAATGTAGGAAATCCGATCCAATATATAAACGAACAGACACACACGCACAACCTGGGTTTTATAATAAGTATGATATTACATAAACAACCTCGTTAGCATAAAAGTTGAGTAGCCGTCTGAATTTTGCTTCTTTTTTAAAGTAGTGCCACTGGATAGCGTATTTGCTCTGCCTTGCTTATTTAGACATAGAGCATTGTTTTTGCTGTTTATGTCTGTCTTTCATATTTTTTTTCTTAGTTTATTTTCTTTTAGGCTTTGATTTGTTTGTTTTCATTTCATTTTCTATGGTCACTCTGCAGGCTTTGTGTTGGTTTTATCAATATTTTGCTTTGTTTACATATATATAAGATGAAAAAGTATTCTTAGCCAACTTGTTTCTTCTTCTGAGAGACTTTATCAAAGCAAATATATTATCATTTGCCTTGATAAAGTCTCTCAGAGGACGAAACACGTCGGCTAAAAATAGTTGTTCATCTCATCTTTTCATTCATTTATTTTCTTCCTTTTAAGATACACTTTATCTGAATATATATATATATATATATATATATATATATATATATATATATATAGATTCATGATGTCTAAGGTTTAAAATAATTAAAAAAAAATGAAAAACCCATCTTGAAGCTTTTATTTTAGTTTTAATTTAAAGCTAATAGATTAAATTTAATATTCGCAATAAGCAAAACACTTTCCTGTATTTCAAAACTTATTTAAATTGAGTGGAGTTAAATGAATTTTCAAATTGAAAGAAATAATTAAATCATGCCGGCACTTTTATTTAGGACACAAAAAACTTCATTCGTTAATGGTCAACCAGATTATATGTCTAACTTCAAGTAAACATTCAATCATTATCTATCCACCATATCCTTATAAGCATCACCTCCTACGTTTTCATCTAGTGTTCACATCACACACCTCATTCAGTAATCTTCTACCTTGAGTGGCTTTTGAGCCTTTTATTGGATGAAAAATAATATTTTACAAGAATCCTCTTTTGTACCAAACACAGGATACGATTTTCTGTTTCTTATACTTTGAACGATTGTCGTCTATATATATATATATATATATATATATATATATATATATATAGTCGACTCTCCCGTCGAGTTCGACGTATGAGGGTCAAGCAGATCAGTTCCCAGGAAACCGACAGCCCGACAACGGCACAAGAGATTTGATTATAGTGGCGAAGGTTTCGTGCAGGACCAGCCACACTTTTTGAAGGGACGAATTCAGAGACCTGGTGCACTAAGTGCCACAAGGTCCCCAAACGACCCTCCGAAGGTTTTGAATTCAGAGTTGTCATTCTCCTAGACCAGTTACCATCCAAAGCTATAGAACCTAGTCTGTCCTGCTATTTACCCATAGCTGGAGGGAGAAGAGGATTCACACCTTTCCCAAGGGTATTAGCACGTAAGTGAATGTAATGGATTCGACTGGAATTCGAACTCGGCTCTGCGATTCCTCAATCCAAGCCTCTATCCATTACTCCACCGTGATGGATAAATTGCCGTCTAAAGTACGCAAAAATGAAAATACCACTAAGATCTCATTTTAACAGATATATTTACCAAAATTACTCAAAAACATCTTGAAATATTAAAGAGTAAATTTATTCAATTTAATCGCCATTCGCTTCAACCACGGCTTCCAGACGACTTCGGAATCTCCTGCAACTCTTCTGGACGGGCTTCTTGTTTAAGTTGGTGAATGCTGCCATAATCCTTGCCTTCAATTTATCTTTGGTGTTAAAAGGAGTTTTGTTGGGCTCCCATTCAATTACGCCCTCACATAATAATCAAGTGGGGTGCAGTCTTGGAAGTTAGGCGGCCAGATGTAATGGGTGATGTGGTCGCATCACTGGTTTCTTCTGTTTGTGTGGCATGGTGCAGTGTCCTCTTGCTAGTCACAGGGCCTTCTAGCAACCACCCTCTTGACCCAGGGCAGCACTGCCTCTTCAAGGCAGTTGATGTAGGTCACCGTGTTGTGTCTGAGGACCTCACCAACAAATTCGGTAGTCTTTTTCTTATCCGAACGATCAGAGTGAGTTTTTAATCGCCACTAGACTCATCCAAAGTTTTCTGAATACTTTGCACTGTCCTCAGATTAACACCCAAGCACTCATCCAACTCTTTCCGAATCCTATGCATTGTCCACACATTGACCCCCAAACACTCTAAAATGGTCGTATTGGAGCTTCCGGCGTGAATACCAAAAAGTCCAGTATAACGTTTCAAAGATTATAGCAGAGTGAATTGTGTCATGGTGCTCTTTTTTTCTCACAGACTGTGTCCACCTGACCCTACCATGCTGGACAGTTGGCAAAATCAAAAACAACGCGCATGCGCAAAATTACAATTTAAAATTACGACAATTTACCCATCGCACCCTCTATAGGTCATTCATGAGTTTGGAATTAAGAGTTATCCTTTATCTAGACTGGTTACCCTCCAAGGCTAAATAGCCCAGTTTGATCTACCATTTAACCCATAGATTATGGCCACATTGAAACATTCAGCTCTCTAATTCCTCACTCTTATCCATTACTTCATAGTGCCTTCATCTCATCTTTAATTTTTTTATAAAGTATTACATTTCATAAGCGGGAAAAAGTAATTGTGCCGTGGGAAAATGATTTGAAAAATATATAAGCGTACCATAGTATATCAATACAGTGCTGAGGTTGGAGGGGTGAAGAAAATAATTTAATTGTACTGCTGCTTTAATTTGGTACTACAGATGGATGCTGAGGAATGCATGGACTGAAAATATGAGCAATGATGAAGTCTTAGAGAAAATGAAAACAAGAAGGAAACTTAGACTTTAACATCAGAAAGAAGCAGTTGAAATTTCTAGGGAACATAATGAGGAAACAGAGCTTGGAAATTTTGATACTCACAGGACAGATTGAAGGCAAGAGGGACAGAGGTAAACAACACATAACCTAGCCGACAAACTTGAGTAAAGATGCCAAAACAGTGTTTAAGAGAAATAACAAAAAGACAAATTTTATTAAGATTTATGTAGGACAGGAAATTGTCCCGATGTATGTCCTGATAGGCACGATACATAGAAGAACTATTAAAACCACTTTTCTTTTTTTTTTTTTTTCTTAAGGATGATTTATAGAAAGTTTTTCAACGAAAGAGTACTTTCACTATGCGATAAAATTATTTTCAAATTGCTGAAATTTAATTGAAACTTTTAATTGAAAATGAAGAAAGAATAAAACGACAAAAGTAAAGATAGCACTAGAAAAAAAAGATGTCGTCCCTATTTTTAGATCATACAGTGACGAAGAGAATTCTGGGGAATCAGTTCGTTGTGTGCAATATGTTCATTAACATTAATCCCTCAATGGGTGGGAAGGTAGAAATTGTGCTGGCGAAAAGGAGGAGGGTGTGACCAGGGTAGGAAAATAGGGTTGTTGCTATTTTCTGCTTGTGAACATTATTTACAGCTTTTATCAACTGGCATGTTTCACAACAGCACATGCATTTGTTTATTTTTTATTTTTTTTTTTTAAAGAGAGAAATTCTTTCATGTGATTTCTATAGCCGTTTATTTAATCTTTAACATTTTTTATCATTTTCTTCCATGTGAACTGCTTCTCCCTCTCATGACATAACCTACTTTTAAGGTCTTGTAGATCTCTTCCATTTTAGTATACCACCTTCAAAGTTTAGTGTCTTAAATGTCTTCTTACCCAACTATCCCGTTTCAGAATCTTATATATCTCTACCACCACCACCATTCCCACATTTTGGTGTTTCACTCTCTCTAAATCCATTTTTGGTTATTCTCACTCACCCTCAACTCTCATTAGTCGACGGCATCCCGCGTTGCTCTCTCCCTCTCGCCACACCTCGACGAGTTGCTCTCTCCCTCTCGCCACACCTCGACGAGTTGCTCTCTCCCTCTCGCCACACCTCGACGATTTGATCTCTCCCCTCCCCGTTACATCTCTACGATTTGATCTCTCCCCTCCCCGTCACATCTCTACGATTTGATCTCTCCCCTCCCCGTCACACCTCTACGATTTGTTCTCTCGCTCTCGTCACATCTCTACAATGTGATCTCTCCCCTCCCCGTCACATCTCTAAGATTTGATCTCTCCCCTCCCCGTCATATCTCTACGATTTGATCTCTCCCCTCCCTGTCACATCTCTACGATTTGATCTCTCCCCTCCCCGTCACATCTCTACGATTTGTTCTCTCGCTCCCGTCACACCTCGACGATTTGTTCCCTCCCTCCCTCCCGTCACACCTCGACGATTTGTTCCCTCCCTCCCTCCCGTCACACCTCGACGATTTGTTCCCTCCCTCCCTCCCTCCCGTCACACCTCGACGATTTGTTCCCTCCCTCCCTCCCTCCCGTCACACCTCGACGATTTGTTCCCTCCCTCCCTCCCGTCACACCTCGACGATTTGTTCTCTCGCTCTCATCACACCTCGACGATTTGTTCTCTTGCTCTCATCACACCTCTACGATTTGTTCCCTCCCTCCCGTCACACCTCGACGAATTGCTCTCTCCCTCTCGCCACACCTCGACGGTTTGCTCTCTCCCCTCCCCGTCACATCTCTACGATTTGATCTCTCCCCTCCCCGTCACATCTCTACGATTTGATCACTCCCCTCCCCGTCACACCTCTACGATTTGTTCTCTCGCTCCCGTCACACCTCTACGATTTGTTCTCTCGCTCCCGTCACACCTCTACGATTTGTTCTCTCGCTCCCGTCACACCTCGACGATTTGATCTCTCCCCTCCCCGTCACATCTCTACGATTTGATCTCTCCCCTCCCCGTCACATCTCTACGATTTGATCTCTCCCCTCCCCGTCACACCTCTACGATTTGTTCTCTCGCTCTCGTCACATCTCTACAATGTGATCTCTCCCCTCCCCGTCACATCTCTAAGATTTGATCTCTCCCCTCCCCGTCATATCTCTACGATTTGATCTCTCCCCTCCCTGTCACATCTCTACGATTTGATCTCTCCCCTCCCCGTCACATCTCTACGATTTGTTCTCTCGCTCCCGTCACACCTCGACGATTTGTTCCCTCCCTCCCTCCCGTCACACCTCGACGATTTGTTCCCTCCCTCCCTCCCGTCACACCTCGACGATTTGTTCCCTCCCTCCCTCCCTCCCGTCACACCTCGACGATTTGTTCCCTCCCTCCCTCCCTCCCGTCACACCTCGACGATTTGTTCCCTCCCTCCCTCCCGTCACACCTCGACGATTTGTTCTCTCGCTCTCATCACACCTCGACGATTTGTTCTCTTGCTCTCATCACACCTCTACGATTTGTTCCCTCCCTCCCGTCACACCTCGACGAATTGCTCTCTCCCTCTCGCCACACCTCGACGGTTTGCTCTCTCCCCTCCCCGTCACATCTCTACGATTTGATCTCTCCCCTCCCCGTCACATCGCTACGATTTGATCACTCCCCTCCCCGTCACACCTCTACGATTTGTTCTCTCGCTCCCGTCACACCTCTACGATTTGTTCTCTCGCTCCCGTCACACCTCTACGATTTGTTCTCTCGCTCCCGTCACACCTCGACGATTTGTTCCCTCCCTCCCGTCACACCTCGACCATTTGTTCTCTCCTTCCCGTCAGCTCTGGATGCTTTGTTCTCACTTACTCTCGTTACCCCTCAATGCTTTGTACTCGTCAATTCTCGACGATTTTTACCTCCTTCTCGTAACCTCTCCACTCTTTGTTCTCTATCTCTGGTCACCTCCCATTGCTTTGTACTCTCATTATAGTCACCTTGTTCTCTCCCTCAAGTAACCTTTTGATGATTTTTCTCTACCCCAGCCGTCATCTCACCACGCTTTGATCTGTCCCTCTATCCACATCCTCATGCTTTATTCTCACCTTCTGATCTCCTTTCTCCCTCTCTATCCACTTCTCCACGATTTGTTTTCTCTCTCACTCTCTCTATCCACTTCTCAACATTTATTTTCTTTCTTTTTCTCTTTCAATTTTCTGTCCACTTCTGCACGTTTTGATCTCTCTCTCCCTCTCCCCCTCTCAACGCTGTTCTCTCTCTCCCCCTCTCAACGCTGTTCTCTCTCTCCCCCTCTCAACGCTGTTCTCTCTCTCTACCTCTCAACGCTGTTCTCTCTCTCTCTCTCTCTTGTCCACCACTCCGTGTTTTATTCTCTCTCTCTATCCCCCTCTTCGTGCTTTGTTCTATCTATTTGCCTCTCCATGCTTTGTTCTCTCCCTCCCTCTCTCTATCCACTTCTCCATGCGATATCACGCCCTCTCGTCTACACCCCACACTTTGTTTTTTTTTCTCTCTCTCTCGTCCTGACCCCTGGTACTCTATCGCTATCCACCACCCCATGCTTTCTTCTCTCCATCTGGTCACCTCTCCACGTATTCTCTCTTTCCCTCTCTCGTCAACTCTCCACGTTTTCTCTCTCTCACACACACTCTCTCTCTTTACACTTTTCTCTTTCGTAACCTCTCAAAGCTATTTCTTTCTCACGTCACCACTCTACACTTCTTTACTCTATCTTTTGTCATCTCTCCGCGCTCATTTCTCTCTCTCTCTCTCGTCACCTCTACGCACTTTGTTCTCTTCCTCTTTTCCTACGCTTTGTTCACTCACTCCCTCTTTATCTACCTCTCTTTCTCTCTTTGTTCTCTCTCTTTCTCTTTCTCCACACTTTGTTCTCTCTCTTTCTCTTTCTCCACACTTTGTTCTCTCTCTCTTTCTCTTTCTCCACACTTTGTTCTCTCTCTCTCTCTTTCTCCACACTTTGTTCTCTCTCTCTCTCTTTCTCCACACTTTGTTCTCTCTCTCTCTCTTTCTCCACACTTTGTTCTCTCTCTCTCTTTCTCCACACTTTGTTCTCTCTCTCTCTTTCTCCACACTTTGTTCTCTCTCTCTCTTTTTCCACGCTTTGTTCTCTCTCTCTCTTTTTCCACGCTTTGTTCTCTCTCTCTTTTTCCACGCTTTGTTCTCTCTCTCTCTCTTTTTCCACGCTTTGTTCTCTCTCTCTCTCTTTTTCCACGCTTTGTTCTCTCTCTCTCTCTTTTTCCACGCTTTGTTCTCTCTCTCTCTCTTTCTCCACGCTTTGTTCTCTCTCTCTCTCTCTTTCTCCACGCTTTGTTCTCTCTCTCTCTCTCTTTCTCCACGCTTTGTTCTCTCTCTCTCTCTTTCTCCACGCTTTGTTCTCTCTCTCTCTCTTTCTCCACGCTTTGTTCTCTCTCTCTCTCTTTCTCCACGCTTTGTTCTCTCTCTCTCTCTTTCTCCACGCTTTGTTCTCTCTCTCTCTCTTTCTCCACGCTTTGTTCTCTCTCTCTCTCTCTTTCTCCACGCTTTGTTCTCTCTCTCTCTCTTTCTCCACGCTTTGTTCTCTCTCTCTCTCTCTTTCTCCACGCTTTGTTCTCTCTCTCTCTCTCTTTCTCCACGCTTTGTTCTCTCTCTCTCTCTCTTTCTCCACGCTTTGTTCTCTCTCTTTCTCTCTTTCTCCACGCTTTGTTCTCTCTCTCTCTCTCTTTCTCCACGCTTTGTTCTCTCTCTCTCTCTCTTTCTCCACGCTTTGTTCTCTCTCTCTCTCTCTTTCTCCACGCTTTGTTCTCTCTCTCTCTCTCTTTCTCCACGCTTTGTTCTCTCTCTCTCTCTCTTTCTCCACGCTTTGTTCTCTCTCTCTCTCTCTTTCTCCACGCTTTGTTCTCTCTCTCTCTCTCTTTCTCCACGCTTTGTTCTCTCTCTCTCTTTCTCCACGCTTTGTTCTCTCTCTCTCTTTCTCCACGCTTTGTTCTCTCTCTCTCTTTCTCCACGCTTTGTTCTCTCTCTCTCTTTCTCCACGCTTTGTTCTCTCTCTCTTTCTCTCCACGCTTTGTTCTCTCTCTCTCTCTCTCCACGCTTTGTTCTCTCTCTCTCTCTCTCCACGCTTTGTTCTCTCTCTCTCTCTCTCCACGCTTTGTTCTCTCTCTCTCTCTCTCCACGCTTTGTTCTCTCTCTCTCTCTCTCCACGCTTTGTTCTCTCTCTCTCTCCACGCTTTGTTCTCTCTCTCTCTCTCTCCACGCTTTGTTCTCTCTCTCTCTCTCCACGCTTTGTTCTCTCTCTCTCTCTCCACGCTTTGTTCTCTCTCTCTCTCTCTCCACGCTTTGTTCTCTCTCTCTCTCTCTCTCCACGCTTTGTTCTCTCTCTCTCTCTCTCCACGCTTTGTTCTCTCTCTCTCTCTCTCCACGCTTTGTTCTCTCTCTCTCTCCACGCTTTGTTCTCTCTCTCTCTCCACGCTTTGTTCTCTCTCTCTCTCCACGCTTTGTTCTCTCTCTCTCTCCACGCTTTGTTCTCTCTCTCTCTCCACGCTTTGTTCTCTCTCTCTCTCTACGCTTTGTTCTCTCTCTCTCTCTCTACGCTTTGTTCTCTCTCTCTCTCTCTACGCTTTGTTCTCTCTCTCTCTCTCCACGCTTTGTTCTCTCTCTCTCTCTCCACGCTTTGTTCTCTCTCTCTCTCTCCACGCTTTGTTCTCTCTCTCTCTCCACGCTTTGTTCTCTCTCTCTCTCCACGCTTTGTTCTCTCTCTCTCTCTCCACGCTTTGTTCTCTCTCTCTCTCTCTCTCTCTCTCCACGCTTTGTTCTCTCTCTCTCTCTCTCCACGCCCTTTTCTCGCTCTCTATCCTCCTTGCTTTGTTCTGTATCTCTCTCTCTTCATCTCTATATGCCTAATTCTTTCTGTCTCTCTCTTTCTTGTTGCCTCTCCATGTTTTGGTTTTTCTTTCTCTCTCTCCTCTATCTTATCCCTTTGATCTCTCTTCTACCCCCCCCCATCCCTATTCTCTGTTCTTTTTCATTACCTTCCTTATCTCTATTTTCATCGTACTCTTCTTCTCTCTAACTCTACTTTTCTTTCTCTCTCTCTCTCTCAAGAGTATATTCATAGCAGCAACTACATAGTTATAAGAGAGGAGGGAAAAGAAAAAAAGTAGACCTGCCAAACACTTGAATGAATCATTTTTTTTTTTATTGGCAGCTTTTTTCCATTAAAAATGAAAATACTGAAAAAAAAAAAAAGCTGCCAATGAGAAACATCAAGGAGAAAGCCAATCTTTGATGCAATGTTACTTTGGAACATAAGCTTCCAGCTAAAATTAGGAGCCTCACCTTTCCTTTATCTGCCGAAAGTTTCACCTAACAGTGACACCTAACAGGGGTGGGTGAAGTATATGGCATGTCTCCTTTTACAAGATTACCTGACACACATCCTTACATGAGATTTCACATATTTAAAATTAACTGTGTAATAGGAAAAATTCTTTCTGATATTTTTTCATATCTCCTTCATAATCTATAATTCAGTACTATGTACAGTAGGACCTAGTTTTCTACATATATAGCTACCAACACACCACAGATGGTAAAATTCTTGGATTATACTAAATCATATATACTAAGTGTTCAAATATTTTCACTGGGAAACTATTAAACATTGTCTTCACGGAAGAAGAGATTTGAGACAACAGAGATATGGTTCTACAGTAGGATGCTGACAATACCAGAAATGTTTACAGTAGATGGTATAAGAATCGAAAAGACTTTATATATCTGGGACGCATAATGAAGAAAGAATGGATATTTTTTTTTATAGCTTATCAACCTTTTGCTGGTTATATAAAGCTGGGAATATTTTTAGATAGTAAGAATTTTTTTGAGATAATGTGTTACTGATACAAGTTTTACTAATTAATCCATAGTTGGAGGAGAAGAGGTGAATTTCCCAAGGGTATTCGTACATCAGTGAATATAACAAACCTGACTGGAATTGGTACTCGGCTCTTGAATTTCCAATTCCGAGCCGTTATCTATTACACCATCAGCTTATCCAAACTTACAGCATTTGGTATTCCCAAGCAGTCACCCATCTAGGTATTGACCAGACTCAACATTGCTTAACTTCAGTGATTGAAGCAGTTGAAGAATTTGGCACCCACCAGACAAATTGGAAGCAAGAGGAGGAGAGAAAAATGCTTAATAACCTAATATGTTTGTGTAATAAATGGCAGAACAATGATTAGAGTTACAAAATTATGAAGAATCCTGAACATCCACAGTGCTTCAAGGAAGAATTAAAATTTTAAGTTTTAAATTTATTCATGTTTTTATCTAGAAAAATCTTAAATAAGTAAGTACAGTAGAACTCCCCAAATCCAAACATAGCATAATGTAGACTTCCTCAAATTTGGACTCATCTTGAAATCCGAACTTTTGCATTGAAGCCTTTTCTTCATTGAATCAGAACAGTACCCTAAATACCAAATATCTCGGATGTTCAGTTTAGTGGAGTCGTACTGTATATCCTTATTTTTGACTTTTACAGATTGTAATTGTTTTTGAATAAGATATTTCTTAAATTTTTAAATATTTCATAAAGTGTCTTAGTTTTTCACAAATTACAATATTTATTTAGCACAAATTTTTTCATTACTATTGCTTGGCAATTATTTTTTGTACATTTATGTATTCAATTTACACTTTAAATAAAAATAAATCAACATTACAAACTACCTTTTGTATCCTAAACTCTAAAACTTAATAAAAATTTTAAGCTTGGCAAAGCAGCTTTTTCTTCCTCAAATCCAAACAGTACCCTCAATACCAAACATCTTGGATGTTCATTTTAGAGTTGTACTGTATAAAAAAGAATGGAATTGCCATAAAGTTAATTTTCTTTAATCAGCAGTATTTTATATATATATATATATATATATATATATATATATATATAAAGTCTTGTAGTGTATGTTATCCCAGATCATACCAGAATAGACTCAATTTCATACCAGATCATCAAAGGAATCAAATGTTGTCCTGAAGTAACCTCTTGGCTGCCAAGAGCAGAATAATCTGATTAGACCAGCTGCACCTGTATTGCAAGCATGAAAACATGCCATGTGACAAAGGTAGGCATATAAACACTGACCCCAGTGCTGAGTGAACAGTCTCAATTATCACAGGCAAGTATGGCCCACATTTGAGTCTCTCTCACTCTCTCTCACTCACTCACTCACTCTCTCACTGGTCAATATATACTGGCAAAGTATGAAATTGGGACAAAAAAATTTAATGTTAAATGTGAGATATTCAAGCCTCGTATTATTCATTACAGCCCATTTGATGACAGAGCGAATGAAATTCCCAATAAAAATGCTTTCATTTCACCACCATGGAGGCTCAGCTCCAGGTGAGTAAAGCATTATGCCTTCTTAGCCTAAAGTTTTCCACTGACATGAAGTGAAGTGACTATATTGAATCAATAGCTTCATCTACTGCAAGGAAAGTTGGGTCCCTGTGTCATTTGACAAAATTTTTCTCCCTCCTGTTTTTTTTCTCTCTCTCATCAACTCTCTATGGTTTGTTCTCTCTCTTTCTCTATCCTCCATGCTTGTTCTCTCTCTCTTTCTCTGTCCTCCATGCATTGTTCTCTCTCTCGCCATCCCTCCACAATTTGTTCTCTCTCTCTCGCCATCCCTCCACAATTTGTTCTCTCTCTCTCGCCACATCTCCACAATTTGTTCTCTCTCTCGCCACCCCATCACGCATTGTTCTCTCTCTCTCGCCACCCCATCACGCATAGTTCTCTCTCTCTCTCGCCACCCCATCACGCATTGTTCTCCCTCTCTCTCGCCACCCCATCACGCATTGTTCTCTCTCTCTCTTGCCACCCCATCACGCATTGTTCTCTCTCTCTCTTGCCACCCCATCACGCATTGTTCTCTCTCTCTCTTGCCAAACCATAACGCATTGTTCTCTCTCTCTCTTGCCAAACCATAACGCATTGTTCTCTCTCTCTCTTGCCAAACCATAACGCATTGTTCTCTCTCTCTCTTGCCAAACCATAATGCATTGTTCTCTCTCTCTTGCCAAACCATAACGCATTGTTCTCTCTCTCTCTTGCCAAACCATAACGCATTGTTCTCTCTCTCTTGCCAAACCATAACGCATTGTTCTCTCTCTCTCTTGCCAAACCATAACGCATTGTTCTCTCTCTCTCTTGCCAAACCATAACGCATTGTTCTCTCTCTCTCTTGCCAAACCATAACGCATTGTTCTCTCTCTCTTGCCAAACCATAACGCATTGTTCTCTCTCTCTCTTGCCAAACCATAACGCATTGTTCTCTCTCTCTTGCCAAACCATAACGCATTGTTCTCTCTCTCTCTTGCCAAACCATAACGCATTGTTCTCTCTCTCTTTCACTCGCCACCCCATCACGCATTGTTCTCTCTCTCTCGCCACCCCATCACGCATTGTTCTCTCTCTCTCTCGTCACCCCATCACGCATTGTTCTCTCTCTCTCTCGTCACCCCATCACGCATTGTTCTCTCTCTCTCTCGCCACCCCATCACGCATTGTTCTCTCTCTCTCTCGCCACCCCATCACGCATTGTTCTCTCTCTCTCTCGCCACCCCATCACGCATTGTTCTCTCTCTCTCTCGCCACCCCATCACGCATTGTTCTCTCTCTCTCTCGCCACCCCATCACGCATTGTTCTCTCTCTCTCGCCACCCCATCACGCATTGTTCTCTCTCTCTCATCACTTCTCCACACTTTGTTATCTGTCTCTCTCTCATCACTTCTCTACACTTTGTTCTCTGTCTCTCTCTCATCACTTCTCCACACTTTGTTCTCTGTCTCATCTTGATCCATCTTGCACATTTCTAAATCTATCATTCGTCTATGCATGGAAAACTGCTGCCATATCTCGTCTGATGTTCCTGCTGTACATCTTGTCATTTTTGACATAATTCAAAGAAGGATCTGTAATATAATCAATCCTGACTTAGCATCTCGATTTCAGTCACTTTCTCACAGACATCATTTGGCTTCCATCTGTCTTTTCTACAAATATTTTCATGGCAACTGCTCTGATGAGCTATATTCACTGGTGCCCCAACTACATGAATTTATCCATGTTACTAGATTGGCATTTAGGTCCCACCTGTTTACTGTTGAAATAGCTAAATGCAACTGCCACTTTTACTCCAACAGTTTCATTTCTCGCACTTCCCACCTGTGGAACTTCCTTCTGTTTACTTGCTTCCCTTGATAACTAAAATCTTTAAAAATTTAAATAGAACATTAATGACCATTTTATGTCTTCTTGAATTCCTTTCATGTTTTGTTTTTTTCCCCGTCCTCCCTATTCTCAGTCCTCTTTTTCACTTTCACTTCATGTAACTCCCTGTGCATTAGTGGCATTACCACCTTGCTTGGGGTGAAATGATTAAAAGAGAAATATATGTGACTTATATGACAAACCAACAGTAAAAATGAAGTGAAATGGGGGTGGGAGGGAAACATTTCAATTGTCTGTCTATATTTCCCCAAGGAGACATGGCACAGTGGATGAAGGCGTTGCTTAGATCCAGTGACAGGACCCAAACAGTGTGAGTTCAATACCCGGTTAAGGTAGTGGAGAACTTGGAGAGAGGAATTAACAGGAGATAACTGATAACTGGCAGCCATTAAAACATGGCACGTGGAACTAGAACAGTCTACACCAGTGAGCGAAATAAACGGTTCAGTTCGACATTCCAACCAGGAAGATGGCCAGAGTGTACAACGGCCGAAACGTTGTAATAAATATGGCGACAAAGATGAAGACAATAGTCCGAATAATGTAAATAGTGTACATAGTACTTCATCTCAGAAATATAGACAGATACTGAAGGGACAAAACGTTGTAATAAATATGGCGACAAAGATGAGTATAATAGTCCAAATAATGTAAATAGTGTACATAGTACTTCATCTCAGAAATATAGACAGATACTGAAGGGATGAAACGTTGTAATAAATATGGCGACAAAGATGAAGACAATAGTCCGAATAATGTAAATAGTGTACATTTCAGTTGTTAATGATTGAATGTTTTTCTCTTTTATTAATTTCCATACATCAGAACTATGTGTTGGTCAGCAAGTTTAATAATAAATTCTTAATATATAAAGTTTTAAATATCTTTTACATATTTTAAAATATGAAATATTTTAAATTAAAACTTTAATAGTAATGGTGAGAATAACCTTTTCCATACAGGAAACACTGGACATTCACCAATCAGTCAGTTGAGATTTACAAAAATCTTTCACTTGAACAGAGTTTCAGGTAAATAACAGTCTCAAGATTTGTACTATTGCAATTTCTAGTAGTGCTGGGAGTTTCCTACCTAACCTTTTGTTTAAGGTTTTGTGGAAGGTCAACATCTGATGATATTATTTTCCATTCTAATTACATGTACCAGTCTCTGCCCATCATAAGGTGACTATTGTTTTGATTATTGCATTATTTTGTCTCTGTGATGTCAGTGTTCGTTGATATTTTTCCTTATGTGATCCTTGAAATTTCAACTGTCCTTTGGTTTCCATTTTCCTTAAACTTGCTCTTCTTATACTTCAGCCATTGTATTCTCAGCTTTCTTCTGTAGAGTCACATATCAGCAAATAGTCCAGCATCCACTTGCATATAGGAAAATTGATATTACATAGCAGTTCAGCCATCTTTTCTTTGGTTCTAACATAATTTTCCTGTTTCTTAATACTTAGTTTAGCTTTTGGAACGCATCTTTTGCTTTGGGTGAAATGATTTTTAAAAAAAAGGATTAAAATAGATAAATAAGGAAGGTTTCATTTTAAGATTTCATGAAAAAGCACTTCTTTATCATCTTTAAGTATTATTTTATAAGTGGACGTTCTAAGATAAGAAAAAGAATTATCAGAATATTGTCTCCTCGGTTTTCTCTTGAAAATTTAAGATTCTGTAAAAAGCTGCCTTATATTTTGATTGGCAAACTTTGGTCTTTGTCAAATGTCTTTAAAATAAACTTTTCGGAAACAATAATTTTCTACCTTTAGATTCGTCCTTCTGTTTTCAGTGTTTGCTTTTTAGGATCTATATTTTACAGTTTGCATATGTAGTTAAATATCTGAGTTTGGGAAAATTTTTGATATTTTATAACTACTTTTTGATTGCTGTTATAACTCTTACACTTTTCACTTGTGGAACTTTCTTCCGACGTTTTGCTTTACAGTCAACTTTGATTGTCAAAAATTTAAATGCAATGTCATCCGTTGTCTTCTTTCTCCTTAATTCCTGTTCTTTTATTAGCCTCTTGCCTTAATAAATTTCTCTCTCTCAGATTCTTTTACACTCAGGAACCGTCTTGTGTCTTAGTTGCTTTATTGCCTTGCTTGGGGTGAAATGATAAAAGAAAAAGACTAATCATTTTCTCTATAATGTAGATTCCCTTTGCCATTTGTATAAATAGCTAAACTTTATGAATTTAATCACAGCACTAGATTTGACAGTTGAAATGGCTATTGATATAACTATGTTCTATGCTAACGGTTTCCTCTCTTGTACTTGTGGATCTCACTTCGAACTTCTTGCTTTCCAGTCAGCTTTGATCTTCAAAAATTTAAATGCAATATCAATCGTTATCATCTGTCTCCTTAATTTCTGTTCTTTTATTGTTCTCTCTTCTTAATAGTGTTCTTTTTTTTTCTCATATTCTGTCACAGTCGGTAATCTATGCCATGCTTGGAGTGAAATGATTAAAAAAAAAAAAGTTTTATTTGATGTTGTCAACTCAAGATCTTTTGTGTAAACATCTATTTAAATTGAGTTTTCAAAGACATATTTCTCTAGCAACACAAATATCTATATGATAGTACATGTTCACCCCATACAAGGCCCAAGAGCCACTCAAGATAGAGAATTATGGAGCAAGGTTGTTGTATGGACATAAAAGGAGGTAACTGCATATTATGAAGATGAGTGAGATAGTTAACGGTTGACCATATACAAAGGTTAAGACTATAGTGTTTTGGGGAAGCATCCTCTCAGGAATCTTTTCCACAAAACAGCAGTTTATGCAGGGATTTAAAAAAATGTTCATTTGGCAAATATTTCAGAAATATGAGAAACAAACTGCAGCAGACATCAGGATCTGATAACGGATCGATGAAAGCTGATGCTTTCTGTCTTGAAATCTTTCTGATTTGCTTGGAGGAATTAAAAAAAAGAAAACTGTTTCAGGGCTTTCCTTGTTATTTTTTATTTTGTTTTTTTTTTTCATCTTCCTTCGTTTTTATTTTAAGATCAGATGAAAGTGAAAAAAAAATAGCTGTAAGCAAGGTCTGATTTCTATCAAACTGCTTCAAGACTAATTTCTATACTGAGGATATATACACACACACACACACACACACACATGCATATATATATATATATATATATATATATATATATATATATACGCACACACATTCATATATCTATATATGTGCATCAGTAGATGCATATCAATAAATCTATAGGTTCAATGTTGCTTTGATAATATTTTTCTTTTTTTTTTAAAGATAGTTCAAAATATTCTTGTTTCTTTGACATGGAAGGAACTAGAATCATTGTCTCATATTAAACCTCAGAGATCTTGTTTTCTTTCTGAAAATAGATGTACATTTTATACAAAGGCATGCCATAAACAATAAAAAAAACAAAAAAAAAACACTTGTAATTTTCTTTTGATTTCTATTAGACCATTTTTTTTTTTTTTTTTTTTTTTTTTTTTTGAGATAATAATGATTCAGTAATACAAGTCCTACTAATCAACCCATAGATAGCTCAGGGTTGGGGTGGTGAAGAAGTAGATTCTTCCATTTCCCAAGGGTATTTATGCATAATTGAATACAATGTACATGACTGGAATTGAAACTCTGCTCAATTCCGAACCATTATCCATTACAACAAAAACACAGGTTGGTGCAAAAATAATGTCGTTTTCTCACATATGTTACTATGTGAGAAAACGACATTATTTTTGCACCAACCTAATACATGTTTATAGCACCTGGTATTCCCAAGTTGTCACCCATCTAAGTACTGACTATGCTCAGTGTTGCTTAACTTTGGTGTGCATATGGGAAGCAGTGTTTCAATGTGATGTGGTCATAAGCACATGATCATCAAAGTTAAGAAACATCAAGCCTTGATAGTATGTGGATGGGTGACTGCTTGGGTATACCAGATGCTTGGGTGCATGGGTTGTGTAATAAATAACAGCTCAGGATTGGAATTCAGAGAGCCAAGTTCCAATTCCAGTTATGCTTGTTAGATTGTGAGCAAATAGCCTTAGGGAAGGTATGAATCCACCTTTTCTCTCCTAGCAATGGGTTAATTAGTAGAAGTTGTATTAGTAAAAATCATTATTATCTCTAAAATATTCTTACAATCTAAAAATATTTTCTGGCCTTAAACAATCTGTGAAAAGTTGATAAGCTATAAAAAACAAATATTATTTCCTCGGGTTTTCTGTGGATCTAATGAACAAATATAAATGTTTGACTGTTATTTCTTTCATGTGAATTTTAGTTTTTATTGCAGTTACTTAGCCTCCCTGACCACCACTAAACAATGCTGACTGTAAACAAAGAAAATATTCCTAAAGAGAGTTGTATCTCTTTTGTTTTAATGGTATTATTAATATTTGTTATACCATACCAATGGATGATAATGTCCCAATTCCTAAAAATACATTGGTATATGCTATATGTTGTCTTCCACTTGGGATTCACTTTCATCTTGTATGCTGTTCCTGTTATAAATATTATCGTTCCTTTTCCAACCTTCATTTTGGTTATACTTATTCAGTAACTTTTCCCTAGGTTACAGCACTATTAATACTAATTCTACTGCATTTGTAAATGTAAAAAAAAAAATCAAATATGGCTTTGTGTGATCAGGAGAGAACAAACAGCAAGTTTAAATTGTTAGATTTGGTATTCTGACAACTATAAAAGTCCTTGTAGCTCAAATGATAAAGCAGCTGTTAGAGAAAAATGAAATTCTTGATGAGAATTGGTTAATCTCAGAGCTTTCCCATTGATGCAATTTACTGATGGTTTGTTGTGATTTAAAAAAAAAAAAAAATTCAAGTTAACAAAGCTGACAAAGGATCCATATCCACATTGCTATACTCATTTAAACTGTGAAAAATGCTCACTGTCCTTAAAATATAACCTTTGAAGTGATTCAGCATAATGCCCTTGTTGACTATGTGAGTAACAGCTTCATGTTAGGATTACCTGAAAAGGCAAAGGTCGCCAGAGAGTTGCTTGCTTAAGAAATCAGCCACTCACTATTTTTTTTCTCTGTCAACATTTGTGATATTTGAGTGACGAGTCATAAATCAGAGACATCTGCCAAAGGGAGAATGCCGACACAATAAAATTCCTTCCTTTCTCAAGTCTATTAGTGTGAAAAGAACAGCTTCAACCAAAATTGAAACTCTGTTAACCAATTCATTTTTTTTTACAGAAATGTTATTCCATATGACATCTCTTACATATCTTTAATTATTTTTCAAGGTTTTAATAATCTAAGAGTTTATTTTAAGGATCGAATTATTAAATGATAACATTCTATAGAAATCCTATGTACGCTGGCCTTGTACCAGACTTATCATTTATTTGCTATCCATTATGTTTGCAATCATGACTCTCCTCAACTTCCTGTCTCTTTTAGCATTAAGCAATGGTTAACTCTTTACCATTCCTTTATGACTTTGCTCTGCCATCCGTCTATTCCTACAGACTCATTAGGTAAATTACTAGGTCATGGCTCTCCACAACTTCATCTTTTTTAGATCTAAGCAATATTTGATGCTTTACCATTATTCTTTGATCCAAGCAAGGAAGTAAAGCCACTAAGACACAAGGGGTTACTGAGTGTGAAAGAATAAGAAAACAAATTAAGAAGTGAGAACAATAAAAGAAGAGAAATCAAGAAGACAGCAGATAATGAGTGACATTTAAATTTTTGAAAATCAAAGTTGGCTGAAAAAGCATGAAGCTAAAAGAAAGTTCTACAAGCAAGAATTGTGAAAGAAGAAAACCTTAGCATAAAACTTACAGTTGCATCTAGCTGATTCAACTATAAACTGATGAGACCTAGCTGCCAATGTAGTACTGCACTTAAATTCATAAAGTCTTGGTACCTTAGAGAAAAATTATTCAGAACAATTAGCATAAAAGTATTTATAGAAAAAGTACAGGGAAGTGGATACAGGGAGTATCCATCACGGTGGAGTAATGGATAGAGGCTCAGATTGAGGAATCGGAGAGCTGAGTTCAAATTCCACTTGAATCTATTACTTTCATTTATGTGCTAATACTCTTGGGAAATGTATGAATCCTCTTCTTCTCCCCCCAGCTATGGGTAAATAGCAGGACAGACCAGCCTCTATAGTCTTGGATGGCAACTGGTCTACCACAGAAAGAAATGGCAACATACAGCAGGAAAAAAATCTGCCTCGTCAGTCATGTATTGAAAAATACATGATCACCTAAGCATGTATCACGCATGGCACATAACTGACTGACAGGGAAGTGTCTGAAGCCAAGTTTCCAGGTCAGGTAAAATAACATTGTGTTTTCTTCTTTGGATTTTACCATGAATCTCTAATTATATAACAGGAGCACTGATCAAATTATACTGAAAACATCAGCTCACACATGGTCACAAAGTTAAGCAACTCTGAACCTGAGCAGTACTTAGTCGTGGGACTACTTAGAAACACCTGGTACTGTACATTATGCAAACATATATATATAACACTGATATCTCATTTTAACAGATATATTTACCAAAATTACACAAAAATATCTTAAAATACTAAAGAGTAAATTTATTCAATGAAATCACCATCAGTTTCAACCATGTCCTCCAGAAAACATCAGAATTTCTTGCATCTCTTCTTCTTTTTTAAGTTGGTGATTGCTGGCATAATCCTTGCCTTCAATTCATCTTTGGCCTTACGCTCAGCTGTGCCCCACACATAATAAAGGGGGTTGTCATCTGGAGAGTTAGGTGGCCAGATAACCCCTTACATCTGGACACCTAACTCTCCAGATGTAAGGGGGGATGTGGTTGTAGAAATTGTCTAACAGCTATGACTGCTTTTTTTTCTGCTTGTGTGGCATCGTGCAGAGTCCTGTTGCCAGACATAGGGTCTTCCAGCAGCTTCCCTTTTGACCCAGGGAAGCACTACCTCTGCAAGGCATTTGATGTAAGCCTCTGCATTGAATCTGAGACACACACCAACAAATCTGGGAATTCTTTTCTTATCAGAATGATCGAATATATATATATATATATATATATATATATATAAAAACAAAAAATGCATCCTTTTTGTTACACACTTGCTCCTAAAAACTATTACATTTTTTTTTTTATTAATGTTTACCTAATACAAGGCCCAACGGCCACTCAGGGTAGAGGGTTACTGTGTGGAGTTGTATTAGCTTAAGAAAGGATAAGTGTTAGGAGCATGGAGCTGAAGCAGACTTTAAAAGAACCTGGAACCCCATCCTAAGCACAAAACAAGGCATAAATTTCTACTCCTATGGGAAGGAGTGTAAACCAGATGATTGGCGAATCTATAGATTCCTTACATAAAACAAAAAAACGCTTTTAAGATGCCTTGTGAAAGAGAAGTACTTTAACTTCGGACAATTTATATTTAAATGCATACCAGAACCAGGAAAGGTGTTTGAAATACAGAAAAAATAAATAGAAAATTATATCCTTAACAAGAAACTCCCCTTGGCCTTAAGCCAAACATGTGCAAATGTGGATGGACCAGTCAGTTGACAACCAATGAGTAAGACCTTTGTGTGCATATGTCAACATCCTCCTCTGACAACCACCTCTTAATTGCTGGTGTTCCCAGGTCCACCCTGACCCAGGGTGGTAGAACCTGTTAGGGTCCCAGCTATGGGCAAATAGTTAACCCTGAAACTGAGGTAAAAAGCATTATAAAAGTGTAAAAATACGTTTTAATACCAGAAATACTTTGTAAAAAATTATTACCAGAAATAAAATTTTGAAGAATAAAAACTATTACCAGCAATATATTTCCGGGGAGAAAAATATTACCAGAAATAGATTTTTGACAAAAAAAAATATTAACGCTATGAAAGCATAAAAATAGGTTTTAATACCAGAAATACTTTGTAAAAAATAATATTATAAATAATAAAAATAATAAATTTTTGAAGGAAAAAAAAAACTGTTACTAGCAAAACATTTTTGAAAAAAAAAATATTACTAGCAATCTTTTTAAAAAATAAATATTACCAACAATACATTTTTGAAGGAAAAATATTACCAGAAATAGATTTTTGACAAAACAAAATATTACCAGTAGTAAGAATTTTGTTGGCATTAAATAACCCATTGTTGTTGATGTGCCGTAAAATAAACCAAACCAAACATCCTCCTCTGACATTATTAAGATATCAGTAAGATACTACCAAATGCATTCATGTAAGAAGTCAATGTAATTTTCACAATAAGAAAGCAAGTAGATCAACAAATCCTTGTGTAGGACAAAACAAAGTGTCACCCAGCTAGAACACATCAAGTTTGTCTGAATACAAGTTTCAGAACAAGTTGGTGGCATGGAAGACATTACGCAAGAGCAGTTTTTGGTCAGTTGAAGCAGGTGTGGAATATGACTAAGGTAAGCAAAAGCAAAAGCACCAAGATCAGACTTTATACAACCTTAGCCATTCCATTATATAGTTGTAAGACATGGAAAATGAATTGGAGAGAAGACAAACTTATTGACTTAAAATGTTGGCATGGAAGACATGAAGACTAGAATGGTAAAAGTCAATGTCGGTTTTGGTTGGTTGAATCAGGGGGATGAGAGAAGTTTATTGACCTATTTGATAACAACTACTAAGGGATTCTCAAGATTAGTAGACAAGACCAATTGAAAACAGCAGAACTGCTTGCAAGGGTGGAGCTTCATTGGCCACTCTTTAAAGCAAGGACCAAATGATGACTGCAATATAGCACTGTCCTGGAGCCCCCAACGAGAAAAGGAGAAAAGCTGAGAATGCCATAGGAGAGGGTAAGAAAGCAATGGGCTGGTGACCCTTGTGTGAGGTAGCAGTTGCAGAAAAACGAAGTTAGTCATTCTGTGGAGGCCTTATGTGGCATGTGTAGGAAAACAGCAGCAACTTTTGGATGGTCTCCTCAAAGATGAAAAAGAGACTCGAGGCAATGGAGGTATGGTTCTACAGAAGGATGCTAAGGATACCATCAACCAAACGTGAGCAACGATGAGGTTTTGGAGAAGATGCAAAGAAGGAGGAAGCTTATACTTAACATTAGGAAGATGTAGCAGAAATTTCTGGGATCCTTAATGAGAAAGGAAGACTTGGAGAATACGATACTAACAGAGCAGATAGTGGGAAATAAAGACAGGATAAAGCAACGTGTGTCATACTTGGTGGTCTTGAGCAGGTGGATGGCAGAACAGGGTCTAGGAGAAGTAGCAAAAGAACAAAACATATTGAGAACTACAAAGGATAGGGAGAAGTGGAGAGCCATGATCACCTATGTCCTGAAGGGACATAGCACATAAGATGTAGGATAGTAGACAGGTAGCTAGATAGATCTGCCTAGATCTACTTTTTTATATTGCAGATTTGACTCGTACCAAATTCTGGATTTTACAAAAGCTAAATTTACCCATGAACAGACATTGCAAGATGAACAGGAATTTGACAAAGCAGTTGATAGCAATCTCTAAAAAAAAAGATGAGGTTTGTCTTTCAAAGTAGAAGGGATGCCAATATATATCTATGAAATTCCAAGGAGAGCACTCAAGGGGAGTAAGACACCGTTACTCTTTTTCTGTGTCAGGTCAGAGCGTTAGCGATCATGGCTCTCCATAATTTCCTATCCTTTATAGCTGTTAGCAATGTTTCTATTTTTATTATTCCTCCCACTCCCTATTGTCATCAAGTTGTTTACCTTAAGTTATCTTCTGTAACTATTCAATTACTTCAGGTAGGAATTTATAATGTCAGAAAAAAAAATGAAGTTCAAAAACAATAATAACTAAGTATTTATTTATCCTATTCCTATTCAGATCATTGTCCTCATCACAACACTTTGACCATTATGCTCTTTAGCCCTCCTCAGGTGTAGAATTCCCTGTAGACAGGCACAATGACCAAAATGTTTTGATAAGGATGAGGACAATAGTCCAAATATAAATTGTGTAAATAATGACAACCCCTCATTCAAGAAATTCAGACAGAAGTTATTTAATAAATACTTCCAAAAATACACATATTTAACATTCGGAAAAACTTATAACATTTGTCTATAGATCCATCTCAAGGTTTTAAATGATAAACAAATTCCACCTTTCCTATTAACAAAAATCATGATCATGAGTCGCATAATCAACCAGATTATAGAAACAAATGTACTGCAGCCAAAGCATCAGTGGGTGTATCTAGAGTAAGATAACCTAATGTGACCCAGCTGATTTTGAATTCAGGAGTTGTACCTCAAGACTCGTTTCCCTACCAAGGCTAAAGAACCGAGTTTACCCTATTATTTACAAGTGTTTGCCTCAGAATTTTCCTTCTCCTAGACTAGCTACCTCTCAAAGCAAGAGAACCATCTGCCTGGTTATTTAACCCATAGCTGGAGGAAGATGAATTCATGCTTTTTTGAAGGTCATCAGTATAAAGTAAACAAAACAGATTTGGTCAGAATGTGAATGTGGCATACATATTCCACTTTCAGCACCAATAACCATTATGCTACCCATGCATCTATTAACAAAAATAGACTAATACAAATACTGATCAATTAATGGTCACTAAAATGAAAAGGTCAATGTTTTAATTGCTGCAAGCATAATTATGTAGGAAAACCTTTCCAAATTAAGTGATATTTACTTGGCCTAGTCTGGCACAAAGCAACAAAAGAAGAGCATTCAATGAGAAGTAAATTTACATGATGAAAGCAGAGATCAGCCAGTAGAAGGCAAATGAGAAGCCATTTATGATAGAAAGGATAGAGAAAAAAAATGGTTGTCATGTCATCCTTAAACAGGTCTCCTAGCTTCCTGTTTCAGTGAACATTGCTTATTGGTCTTTTGGCTGCAAGACAGAAATTAACCAAAGTCCAGTTCCAACATGCCATCCCATCAGATTGTTCCTACTCCATTGCAGGAGAATTAGTGTCAATTTATGAGTCATCCCAAAAAGTGAATTGCTGAGTGAAATCAACAATTTCTGGTACTACATTTTGGAGCTTCAGATTGTGACCTTGTGTCAAACCTACTCTGTGTTGTGTGATGGTAGACAAACTTCAGTAAACAGGATATAAACAAAACAGCTACAAAGAAAACTATTTAGAGCTGTAGTATTATTTACATCAGGGCCATTATCCTCATCTTTGTTGTTGCTATCACATTTCAGCCGTTGTGTCTACTGGACTCACTTAGGTACTTGTCAATTCATATGACATTCAGGTAATTTTGAACTGAACCCTTCATTTAATCTCTGGGGAGGTGGGTAGATTGTATTCATCTTGCTCTCTATATCTAGGGATATTTTTTCTCGTTTAGTAATGCTCCAATGTTACTTGCCTTTGTTTCCACCAAGTCTAAATCTGCACAATCTATTCCTATAGATTAAATAAAAGGTTCTCTTTGAAATTCCCAGATTGACAGAATCCTGAAAAAGGCTGATGTGAACAATGGTTGAAATGTTCAGATAACAAGGATAAGAACAATAGTCTGAATGCAAATAACAATAACTCCTCATTTGAGAAAGTCAGACATTGCATTATTAGGTTATGTAAAATAGTTTTTGAATTATACTTTTCACTGACTCAATGATCTGGAACAAAATGTTGGTAAAATTTTTAAGTTTAAAACAATTTGACACAGTCAGATCCATGAAGAATTCAGGTTAAAGCAACACTATTTCATTTCATAATAGTTTAGTATATAAAGATCATCTCAGGGTTTCCCAACCTGGGTGACATCACCCACCAGTGGGTGATTTCAACTGTTGGGTAGGCAATGAGCAGCTGAACAGAAAATAGTGAGCGATTGGAAATTTTGGTGGGTGATCTAGATGATTTTGAGTATAGAAAAGGTATTTCAACATATGCTACCTGAAAAAATATTCAAAGGAGATTTTCAAAGAATCTGTATTAAAAAATAACATGAGGTTAAATAGCTATAACTGGGTCATATTCTTAGATAAGACATAAATTTCCCCCACAAGGAAGGAATATTTTGGTATTTTCTATAGATTTGAGAAAGGTTATTGTTATTGTCTGGTTCCTTGTACCACGGTGATAGTCCAAGGTAAAACCAATAAAGAACTCGAACACAGGTATGGAATAACACAGACATATTACAAACAGGAATATATACAGAGAAGTCCAATGTCTTGCAGTAATTGTCTGAACGCGACTCTGTTTCGGACTGCCTCTGACTCTACTGACTGACTCGCTCACTCTGACTGACAGACTCCTGACGGACTTCACTCCAGACTTCAGACTGAACGGTATTTACTCACCCCCCCCACGAGGGCATCATGTGGCACAAGGCCGGTTTAATGTGGGATCTCCGAGCCCGTGAGCTCGGCCCAAAATATGCCCTTTGAACCCATATAAACGGGATCAGGGTCGGTTTACCTCCCCGAAAAACACTCCGACCTTCGGTGTAGCCTCGTTCGGGTTCCTCCCCGCCCAAAGGCAGAGAGTTCAGCCGATCAGCTGGTCGCCCGACTTTGGGCTGAACTCTTTGCTTCCTCTTGAAGCACAGTATTTATTACGTATGGAATAGTCCATTATGTTATTATTTTAAGGTCCCATAACAGTTATTAACATTCAAATAATTCTTCAGACAAAATAACATTTTTTTCAGATATAGGTCAGATAAGACCAAGAACAACTTTGCCAGTAAAATTAAGAATGATCTTAGAATAATTTTTATTTATTATAAGATTTTTTCTTTTTTTTATCACATTGGCCATCTTGAACTTATCAAGGCAGGAAAAGTGCTTGTCAAAGCATAATTTATGTCATAACTGTATGCTTTTGAATATTTACTGTGAAAGTGGGCCTTGATACAAAAATGGTTGGGAACCCCTGATCAGTCTGAATAATATGTAGCCATTTTGAATATCTTGAAGAGGTTGCTCAGGTTTGATATAACAGAGTAACCAATCAGAAAGGTTGTTACTACACATGGATGTCCAAACACACGCTTGTGGAGTTATTCAGTCATTACTGAATGAGATTCAGAACTGTTGTGACCATGACATTCACAGCAACTGAGCAAATAGATCAGTAAAGACTTGTATAATTTCTTTTGGTAAAACATTGCATCATCACCCAGGTCTTTCACTCCCTCTATAGTCCAGATCTGGCTCATGGTGACTTTTAGCTATTGCCATTAAGAAAAGAGATTTCAGACCATGGTTGAGATGAAGGAGAATGTAATGAACATAATCCCAAGAGAGAGCTTTACAGGCTATTTTGAAATGTAAAAGTAACATATGTATATGATGATGTCTTTAAAGGTGTAGTTTGAATAGGATTAAGATGCCATTTCCCTAGGTAGGCTACTTTTTTCTGTATGCTTTTTTTTTTTTTTTTTTTTTTTTTTTTTTTTTTAAGAGAGACTGTATATGTTAAAAAACCAAAGATAATAGAAAGGTTTAGAGAATACAGTAAGTTTTTCTCTCAGACCAATCTGCTAGTGTAGCAAATTTGATTCTTTCTGGGTTCCCAACTATTGTAGCCTTGTGCCAGACTAATTCAGTAAGTAATTTGTGGTGTCTATCATAATTGAAAGACATCCGAAGTCAAACTTTGAGCCCATAAAAAATAAAAAAACAGGATTCTGAATGCTGATTTTTCTAGGCATGTCTTTCTCCCCATTTAACCTTGTGCCAGACTATGATAATCTCATTAAATGGCTTAGTCTCTCAAGACAGAAGTTTTGCTTTCAGCTCTTAATCTTTTCAATCGTCACCCACTGAGGCTATATGTTGCCCAATGCCTCAAGTATGAGAACTTGAGAATTTATTATTTAAGTAGTATTACATTCTTTGGATTTTATCTGAAATAGTTTTCAATTGAAAAGAAATTAGAAATTCATACTCTATCCAGATGGTCAACCCACATGCCAAAAGAGCAATTCAGGCTTCTAATTTATATTTCAAATGATATACCAATGTTATCAATATACTAATCATGAAGACAATACTTAGAGATTTGGATGTATTAATGAACACAAATTGTATACAGAATAAACCTTTGCAATTTACTCTATAGTTGAACAGCATCATATTTTAACTACACTGTGTAGACAGTTTAAATTAATTCATTTTTGTCGAGTTATGTAACAGATTATATACATGAGTCCATCCTTGCTATAGAATATTTTGTGTGCTAATCTTATAAGGTTATTAATTCCCAATTCACATGGAAGAAGCCATGAAAGTAGTTAGAGTTAAAAAAAAAAATATTAATTTTAATCAGGAATTTTAAACACATTATTCAAAAATAAAGTTGGATTTAATTTTATTATAATCTGTCAAATGAGACCAAAGGGAGACAATTTTTATTATTCTCGTCTATACAATATATATTGGGGACTAAAAATTTCTCCTTGTGAATTCTGAATGTAGTTTCATAGTATATTGATTGCTAGATAACATTAATGCAAAACCTAATTTTCAAATATTAAAGAAACACTTATTGGACTTCCTGTTTTGGTAAAGAGACAATTCAAGGGTTCTTGGGTCATAAGGGACTAAATGCTTCATTTTAAATAATTCTATGATTAGATATAAGGCAGTATTTTTATCAAGTGTATGGCTTCTCAATTTAATTTTTGCAGTAAGGAAAATTACCTAGATTTTCTAAATGAAAATATGAATTAAAAAGAAAAAAATTTCAAGACACATGAATTAAAATACTTTAGAATTTTATAATTCTTGAGATAATTGATAATAATGTTTTCATACTCATGCAGCATATTTAGTAAAAGTAGATTTCCAGATTATTAACTTTAGCTTTGTTATTGACTGATGATAAAGACAATAGCCAAGTTTTAAATAAACAAAAATAATGAATATTTATATTCAGACTATTGTCCTCATCTCCGTTGCTATGACAATGTTTTGGCTGCTGTGCCCTACAACCCTTATCAGGCAGATATCAATCTGGGAAATCCTCAAGGAACCCTGAACCAAAGCCTCCACCCAATCTAGTTCACTACAGCAAATTGCCCTACAGGACAAAGACCTTGTGGATAAAAGCATTGGTACATGAATTTGGTGATATAGTGTTTGAGAGTTCAATCCCTGAATTGGGCAGTGTCTGCTTGCACTCACTGGAAATGGGTGAGCAATAACTGAACAGTGCTAAATAAAAATAAGAATTAGATTATATCACTAGACATGAGCAGTGGAATAAGAACAGCCTACCCTTTATATCAAATAAAGGGTCCAGTTCAGAAATTCCTTGCAAGTTACGCAGACATACACCCAAGGAAATCAGGAGGGTACAATGGCAAAATCACTGTGACAACAAAAACAACAAAGATGAGGACAATAGTCTGAATATAAATAGTGTAAATAGTGTTAACTCCTTATTCCAGAAAGAAAAAAAAGACATGTATTTGGAACCATGTTTGTACACTGAAAATCCTCTTTAAAAAAAAAACTAAAAAACAACAGAAATTAGACATTCTAATTATGTGATTCACAGGACGGAGACACTAAAATCAAGTATATGTGGAAATTTAAATATCTGGGAAGTGTTTTGATGGAGGACGATAGGTCTGATGCTGAGATCCAAAGACAGTTTGTTTTGTTTTGTTTTACGGTATATCAACCTCAATGGGTTATTTAATGCCAACAAAATTTTAATTGCTGGTAATATTTTTTTCTTCCAAAAAGTATTGCTGGTAATATTTTTATTTTTTCTTTAAAAATATATTGCTGGTAATTTTTTTTACAAAAAGGTAATGCTGGTATTAAAACTTATTTTTACAATTTAATAGTGTTTTAACCCCAGTTTGAGGGTTAACTATTTGCCCATAGCTGGGACCCTAACAGGTGCTACCACCCCGGGTTAGGGTGGACCTGGGAACACCAGCAATTAAGAGGTGGTTCCACATTCCTCAAAGCCTCCTGATCAGAGGCCTTGCTTTTGGATGTAGTTTATCCTCTTACTCAGGATACGGATGTAGCTTATTGTCATACATAGGACAACCTGAAGACAGATTGGGATGGCCAAGGATACATTCCAAAAGCTGGGCAGAGTACTGCAAAACAGGAGGATTTCTTTGATGACAAAGAAAAGAGTACTGAGCTGCTACATGATATTTGTCCTCCTATATGGCTGCGAATGTTGGACGGTCTCCTCAAAGATGAAGAAGGGACTCAAGGCAACATAGATGTAGTTCTACAGAAGGATGCTGAGGATATCATGGACCAATCATGTGAACAACAATGAGGTCTTGGAAAGGATGCAAACAAGGAGGAGACTTATACTTAACATCAGGAAGAGGCAGCTGAAGTTACTGGGACATGTAATGAGAAAGGAGGGCCTGGAGAATCTGATATTCACAGATCGAATAAAGTGAAAGAGAGATAACGGAAAGCAACGCATGACATACCTGGTGGGTTTGAGCAAGTGGATGACAGAACATGGTCTGGCAAAGTTGGCAGAGGCATGAAACTTATTGAGAGCCACAAAGCATAGGAGGATGTGGAGGTCCATGATCACCTACGTCCTGAAAGTACACAGCACATAGAAAGAAAGATTTCCTATCTTTGTCTTGAAGAATAGTATGCTTAAAGATATTTACAGTAAGAAACTTCTATTTAATAAAACATCCTCGTCGCAATTTAATGATGAATAGTAACTTACAATTAATTTTCTATGCTTCAGTGATAACTAAAAGATAGCAATCTTGTCTGGTAACCTTTTTCATGAAATAATTAAAACCTATCAGCATGAATAAATTTGTCTCTATATTTCTGAGATGAGGTATTATGTACACTATTTACATTATTCGGACTATTGTCCTCATCTTTGTCACCATATTTATTATAACGTTTCAGCCGTTGTACGCTCCGACCTTCTTCAGATGGTTGAAATGTTGAACTGAACTCTTTATTTCACTCACTGGGGTAGACTGTTCTACTTCCATGTGCCATGTCTAATGGATGCCAGTTATCTCTTGCTAATTCCCCTCTCCAAATTCTCCACCACCTTAATCAGGTATTGAACTCACACTTTTTGGGTCCTGTCACTGGATCTAACCACTGTGTCATATGTCCTTGAGGTGGTGGAGAACTTGGAGAGGGGAATTAACAGGAGATAACTAATGACGGACATCCATTAGACATGGTGCATGGAACTAGAACAGCATACAAAAGTGAGTGAAATAAAGGGTTCAGTTCGGCATTCCAACCACCTGAAGAAGGCCGGAGCATATAACGGCTGAAATGTTGTAATAAATATGGTGTCATAGATGAGGGCAATAGTTTGAATAATGTAAATAAACTTGTCATCTTTAGAATTTGATTTTGCAGTTAAAGAAAGCACCAATAAATGCATAAAAAGCTTTTTAAGATTTTCTCTATAGCAAAAAGTGTCAGTAAATATTTTCAGCTAATTTGAATATCACTTTACTTCCAGCTTAAGGTGACTCAGGACAACAGAGCAGATTTTGAAGCACTTTGGTCTAGAAATTTTTCTTAAAGATAAAAATAAAAAATAGCTTGAATTTCAGCACACAAAAGTTATTCAGAGAAACACAACCGATGATGTCAACATTCAAATAAATAAACATCATGTCTTCTTTGTGCTGTTAAATATTAATTACAAGCAAAAGCATATTTCTAAGGATCATCTCACTTCTGGTTGCTCTTCAAATGATCATATTTATAGAATAAGCAAGTGGATGACAGAACATAGTCTAGGGGAGGAAGAAGAGGGAAGGAACTTGTTGAGAGCTGCTAGGGATAGAGGGAGATGGAGAGCCATGATTGCTTATATCCTGAAAGGACATGGCACATAGAATATCATTGAAATGGTCTATGAGAATACAACTTTGAATTCAATACTCAGTCACCTGAAGCTGTACAGCAATGGTTAGACATGGGGTGCAGGTACCAAGTCTGTAAAACAAGATAGATTTCCATACCTATGGATGAACAAAATTGAGAGTGACTATCTAGAATTCTATTGATGCCAAAAAACATTGAGCTCAAGGAGAGTTGATGATAAAATATCATCAAAATTAAAAAAAAAAACACAATGTATCATCTTACTTTTGCTACATAAAGTCAGTTTCTCTTCAGAAATTAAAAATGCAATTTTTTCTTTTAATTATAAAATTTATCTCTTAACCCACTTTATGTCTGTCTTCTTTTCCTTTTATTGTATATTAATGTATAAAAAAAATAACTGGCAAATATATATAACAGATAGGACTGTTTTGTTTTTTTATTCAGTTATGTGTCATGTGTGATACACGCTGAGGCAATCCTGTATCTTTTGATACATGACGGACAAGGCAGATTTTTTTCCCACAGTAGGTTGCCATTTTTTTCTGTGGTAGACCAGTTGCCGTCCAAGGCTATAGAATCCTGTCAGTCCTGCTATTTACCCTTAGCTGGGGTGGGTGGGAGAGAAGAGGAGGATTCATACCTTTCCCAAGAGTATTAGCACACAAGTGAATATAATGGATTTGAATGAAATTTGAACTTGGCTGTCCAATTCCTTATGCTTCCTCCTTTTGACATCTCTCACAAAAGAAAGCTCTTTAAATGAGAACTCAATATATAAAAGCAATACAAAGTAAATTCTTCAAGAGTGTTAAGTTGCAAAAGATGTATTTTCAAGATGAAGTGATAAAGACAGAAGGAAACACGAAGCCGAAAAGTAAGATAAATTTTGAATGATGTTTTAGAAAACTTGAGTAAATAAATCATTAAAAAGACATAATGAATTCTAATCACACAAGATAAACGGCTAGTTTCCCTACTTTTACCTATTCAACGTATAAAATTTCACAGATACCTTATGACTTAATGAAACACTGTTCTTAAAAGAAAAGGCTTGTTAGCATACAAGATTGCCACACATTCCATAAATGCTTGCCAAGTCTCGTCAAAAGTGCAACTATAACATGACAAAATGTGGCAACTTATCTATAGGTTTTTGGTACATGAATGTCTATATGGGTCAAACATGTTATTGTTTTGACACTTTATATAAAACAATGAAGCTTGTTGTTTATCTTAAAAAAAAAAAAAACTGTTGATATTTATTGATACTGCTGATCGACACTGATAAAAAAAAAAATTTTGAATGTTCAAAGGTGAACCTGAAGATTATAAAACACTTCCCCAGGCTTTAATCTTAAGAGATTATCATTAAACTATTAACATTTTTATATGCTTATTCTGTTAGAGGCCAATTATTTTCACTTTGCACTAATGCCCTTGGGAAAGGTATGAATATACTTGCCCAATTACTTCATATAAATAGCAATGAAAGTAGAACTCTTTTGACCTTTATAGCAGTTTAAAAGGTTATTCTAATAAAAAAAAAATACATTTTTACAGTTGCTATTGCTGTTCCCAAACAAATAGAGCAAAGACTGTGTGGCATAAAAACCAACAATCACTAAAAATATAATGATTAAAATCTCCAATGAACAAATTCCATATTGTTCAAAATAGAGACAAACATTGCCCATGTTTTGTCACGTTATTATTATTTATCACCGATATGAATGGGGTTTCTTCATCATGTGGAAATGGTTAACAAGCTTGTCTTTCAAACTGTAGTAAGTAAGTATGATCCTCACTAAGAGTACATTACTTTTGCCAAAATTAAGTTTGGTACAAAACAAGATGTATCAAATGATTGTTGGATAGAATCTTCAAGAAAACAGACTAAAAAAAAGCTTAAAAGAAATGAAAAAGATTCAATTTAAAGGTTTGTTCTTATCTAATGAAACGTGGAGAATTATCAATCAATGATACCATTTACTTCAGTAGATAACAAACTTCAGACCAAAATACATACACCCGGAATTGTTAATTCTATTTGATTAGCAATGATATTTGCAGAAACATAAAAGACCAAAATGTAAGGATTCCAATGAAAACATCCATTTTGTAAACTACCAATCACAACTTTCTCTTCAGAAAATTACTAATTACTTATTCTTGAAGTATATTAGAATGTCTGCTACCTAGAGATTTTGAAATGATAATGAAAAGACCTGAATCAATTGTTTTCAATCTTTCCATAACCTTTGTCACCATTTCTGGTCATGCCTGATGTGTTCAACATGATGCAAATACTAGAAAGAGGAAAATACAGTATGAAATTTCATAATTATTTGTAAATATGTTTGTAGTAATGAATTCATTAAGTCTAGTTTCAAATTGAGATTGTATTGAATGACCTTTAATAGGAACTTTTTGTCAATGACTATGATTCAAACTTTGCCTTTTTAAAGATCTTGATAGGTGTTTGAGAATCATTACATTTTTTTATCAAAATGTTTAAAACTTACGCCCAAGTTTAAAAAGATAGACAATCATCTAAAGACTACAATACAATCTCTGTTCATTGAAGTTAATCTTCCATTTTTTTTTAATGTTGAAGATTAAAAGAACAGGAAAGTAAGGAGAACCATGCCATTAAAATGAATAGAACTACCAAACTTTTAATGGTCCAGTCTGTTAGAAAATATCCAGTATGGATTTGAAAAATAAAATATGTAACAAGGGAGTGAACATACTTACATAGACATGTATGAATTTGCCTTGGTACATGTGTTTTTCCTTTTAAAAATTGCTTTGCAAGGGGTTTAACTCCGAGTAAAATGTCACTGAAAACTATTTCAAACTTTCAGCTTTCTAAAGAATACCAAGATATAGATGAAGGAATTCTGCCTACCACAGAGACAACACATTGGTTCTTGAAACTGACTGAGACAATTTAAAATACTTACATGATATAAACATCAACTTTGGACAGCTTATCCACAATTTTGATCCAAATACACAGCACCTTGGTTCTTTTTAATCAGACTTGTTTGGATGAATATTTACTGCCTAAATATATATATATATAAATAAACCATTTTGGTTTATTTACTCTTTTTTTCACACTTAGAAATTTTCCAAAATGGTTGGCTGTTTTTAATAGCTTTCACATGAACTATTGTTCATTTCAACCTTTTTAAAAAGAATTCAACAAGCATAACAAAAGCAGAAATTAATTTCAATCCATTTACTTATTAGATTCTTAAATTCTATAATTACTTGTTTTTACACTGTGTTTAAATATAAAAATATATATACAAGAGAGAATGCAATAAAAACTGTTGGCAAATCATGACAGTTTCATGCAGCAAGCAATCCTCAGGTGTTGTTTATAAAATATCATTCTCATATGTTTCAATCAAATATAAGTGTAACCTTTAAGTAAATAATATAAAAAGTTGACATTTTAAAAGTATTTCAGTTTTCTTATTAACGAATATCTCTTAAATTTCAAAACACATAACATCTCTTGCATGAACAAAATACATTTACATCTGCCTACATTACATAAGTACTGTTTCATTTACTGAAACACAAAAGCTATTTTGATTTAGTTTTGTGTATACACACACAAGTGTGTGTGTGTGTGTGTATATATATATATATATATATATATATATATATAATCTGTGTGTGTGTGTGTGTGTATATATATATATATATATATATATATATATAAAGCACCTTACATCCCATGATCTGCTCTCTGACAAGCAATATGGTTTCCGCTTTCTATAGCTGATGTGCTTACAGCCATAACTGAAATTGTTTACCAAGCTCTTCATAATAACAAAGAAGCTCGTGCTGTGGCTCTAGATATCTCCAAAGTGTTTGATAGGGTTTGGCATGCCAGCCTTCTTCGCAAGCTTCAGGATGATGGAATTTCAGGTTGATTGTCTGACTTAATACAAACCGTGTATTGAAGGTCATTCTCAACGAATTCTCCTCAAGGTGTTCCCCAAGGTTCGATCTTCCTGGCATCATAGGTTCCCAAACAGGCATCTACGCAGACGACACTACTATTTACTCCTGCCTCAAAAACAAATCTAGTGTCGTTGACAAAAACTAACCTGGCCATTCGTCTCAAAAAGGACCTCCAATCAGTTATGAACTGGGGCAGGAATTGGCTGGTCAACTTTAACGCCTCAAAAACAAAACTGCTCTCTATTAATCACCATAGAGATTCTTCCGTGCCTCCCATTAGAATGTCTGATAGTCAACTTCTTGAGAGCTCCTCTTTGCGACTACTCGGCCTTACATTGACTGCTGACCTGAGATGGAACAAATACATTGAGTCAATAGCTTCATCCGCTGCAAGGAAAGTTGGCTCTCTATGGCACACCAGGAAATCTTTCTTGCCAGATTCGATCCTTCAAATCTATAAATCAACCATTCACCCTTGCATGGAGTATTGCTGCCATATATGGTCTATTTGTCTCAAGGTTCTTGATAAGATCCAGAGACGGATATGCAACGTAATTGGCCCTGATCTGGCATCTCATCTGCAGTTGCTCTCTCACAGATGTACCGTCGCCTCCCTCTTTCTTTTTTACAAATACTTTCATGGTAACTGCTCCGACGAGCTGCTTTCGCTGGTTCCCAGACTTCATGAATTTAAGTGTTCTACTAGGTTGGCATCTCGCTCACACCCTTTCACTGTTGAAACTGTTAAATGTAGCTGTCTCTTCTACTCAAATAGCTTCATGTCTCACACCTTTCACTTGTGGAACTCCCTCCCCTCTTCCTGTTTCCCTGATAGCTATAATCTCCAACTATTCCAATGTAATGTCAATCGACATCTCCAGATGCCCTGATCTATCCCCTATCATTCTCTTCGTCCTTTCCTCTATCACTCCTATTTGCTATCACTCCAACTCTTGTAACCCCTTGCATGCTCGTGGCTACCCACCTGGCTTGGGGTGAAATGCTTAAAAATATATATATATACCTACTATATTGCAATCAAATTTCTGACAATGAGACCTGGGTTCGAATCTCAACATAGTTGATTTGTCAGGAAGGAGACTCCCTGATGTTATTGGGCTGGAGGGGGAGTCGATCCTAGCTTTCAACATCTTAGGAAAATGTCTGAAATCCATACCATGGGCATCAAACTGCATCCAGCAGCAAGGCCTCTGATCAGGAGGTTTTGAGGAGCGTGAAAACACCTCTTAATTGCTGGTGTTCCTAGGTCCACCCTGACCCGGGGTGGTAGCACTTGTTAGGGTCCCAGCTATGAGCAAATAGTGAAATCCTCGTTTTTTCCAGATCTTATCCGCATCCTGGGTATGGTTTCTGAAGGAGTAATGATGCCAGCTATACGTTTAATAGTACTATATATTTAATATATATATATATATGTATATAACTTGGCATTAAATGACCTACAGTGGTTGATATGCCATAAAACCCAACCATCCAACCATACCATGGGTCAACCCAAGCCCTGTGAGTGAAATTGGGTAGACGGAACTCTTGGGTGCCGTCAATAGCTGTGCTAGCACAAAGTCACAAGTCATCATGGCTGAGGGCTTGAGTGTGCTGACCTTGTTCAAATTGTTGATCATGCTAGATAACACGCTCTTTCCCAGAAACTGTAACTAAGGTCTGCTCAGCATAGTTGCAATATAAACAGCAGGTTGGCTCTGTGGGAGTTCAATAAACACAAATGCGCCCTAGTAAACAGGTATCCTCAAATATGAGTGGCCAGCAATACACACTGCACTGCAATGAAATACTCTAACTCCAAACAAGATAAAAAATCCTAAAAAACACTCTTAAGTACTAATATATCCCCCACTGATCCTAGTAAAAAAAAATTATAATAATTTACTATACTAAATTTAATACAACCAACTTAATAATTCATAATAACTCTTCTCTGTCAACTAATGTTTTGCAGAAGACCAACATCGTATATCAATTTAAATGTCTTTTGGGAGATTGTATATTTGAAAAAAACGTAAATACATACGTTGATTTCATAACAATGACACTATCAAGAAGGCTTACTTTACATACAAGATTCAAGTTCTATTGCACAACATTTAAAAAATACTGCTGTTCACATTCACATTTTAGGGAAATATTAATTAACAATGCAAGTATACTCCACCATGAAAATAAATTACAAAAACTTCAAATTCTCAAAGTGCTCTACATAAAAAAAATGAAACCACCACTAAATAAAATTAATTATGAATATAGCAATGTTTTAAAAATCTTTCTGAATCCTCTGCACTGTCCTCAGATTGACACCTAAACACTCTGAAATGTCTGTATTGGAGCTTCCAGTACAAATGCCAAGTATTACAGCATGTTGTTTTCAAGTTTCTGACTTAGTGAATTGTGTCACTCTGTGTAACTGGTGCTCTTTTTCTCACAGATGGTGCCCAACTGACCCAACTATACTGTGTAGTCAACAAAAACAATGCACAAAATTAAAAATATAAAATGGCGACAATTTACCCATCGCACCCTGTGTGTGTATATATACATATATATATAGTTTTAAGGTTTTCCATATTTATGGGATAAAGAGCTCAATATCAGAGATAGAGCATATAAAAATATAAAAGTGAACATTGAAATCGAACAATCACGTGATCAAGATAAACACTCAGTTGTGGAGCAAGCTGAGGTAAAGAGTAATCCAACCTTGAGGAAGAGAGCTATTTATGGTGCAATGGAGCATCTCATTGTGCTAAAGTGGGACAGTCCATTGCTTGGGCTGTGATTGGCTGCTGGTACCTGAGTGGAGGTATTTCTATATAAATACCAGCTTGATTCAGTTAGTTTGCAGGGTTTGTATTAAGTTACAACCTCCTTTATTTTTGTCTGCCAGCTGGACGCTAGCTGGGACTCTTACACCGGTAAGTGCTGTTTATTGTCTTGTTATTCTACATCTCCTTCCCCCCCATCGCGTGTCGGTAGTGGCCTTTGGGGAGGGATGAGTTCCTTTAAACCTGGCTGGTTGTGTGGAAGTAGTCTGGACAATGCCCGAGGGGGTTTTGTCCGTGTTATTGTAGACGGCTGTGCAGTGTTTGATGTTATTCCAGCGTCGAATGTTTGTGGCACTGGTGTAGGGGTATCGGGTAAGGCACTAGGTCTTGGAACTGGGATTGTTGGTGTATCCAGTTTCCTGAGAAATCGGCGATTTCGTAAGGTAATTCTACCTGATCCGTCAATTCTGATACGGTATTGGTGGTTGGGGAGGGTTTCAATGACCTGACCTGTTGTGTCCCATCGGCGGGTTGTTGGTCGTTGTAGTGCCACTATTTGTCCTTTTTGAAGGGGATTTAAGGTGTGTGCTGTTCTGTTGTATTGCTCTATGAGACGAGCGTTCCGCCGGGACAGACTTAACTCGCGATTTTGGGCTGCGGTTATCCAATTCGCGTGTGGCTTATAGAGTGTGGGGTGGGATGGTATGTAGTCACGTAGTCGGCGGTGGAGTAGTAGTTGAGCAGGGGATAGCCCAATGTTTTGAATGGGCGTATTCCTGTATTGGAGGATGGCTCTTGCTGCACGGTTATTGTCCAATGATCCTTGTGCTCCTGTGTTGCCATTTACGATTCTCTTGGCCGTTTTGACAGCGAGCTCTGCACGACCATTGGATTGTGGGTAACCAGCAGATGATAACCTGTGTTTAACAGCCCAGTCTTTTAAAAATTGCTTGAATGGAAGTGATGTGAAGGGTGGCCCACCATCACTGCTGAGTTCCTCAGGAGCGCCGTAGGTTTGAAATATGTCCCGGCAAATCGAAATAATTCTTGAGGCAGTTGCTTCTCCGTGGCTCAAGTGGTATAGATTCAGCCAGCCTGTTAACCTGTCAGCGCATGCTAAGTAACCATGGTTCCCAACATGGAAGATGTCCATGACGATTTGCTGAAATGGCCAATCAGGAGATGGTGTCAGATTGATTGGCTCTTTTGGTTGACTCGGGGCATTTTTTGAGCAAAACGTACAACCTGCTCTAATGTTACGAATTGAAGCATTCATCCCGGGCCAATAAACAGATTCATTGGCACGTGCCTTCATGCCAACTTCACCTTGGTGTGCAGAATGTAGGCTATGTAATACTTTTGCGCGTTGTGAGGTGGGGATAACAATTCTTTGATCTAAGAGCACTAATCCGTCGTCAACACTTAGGCGGTGCCTCACTTCCCAGTATTCACGGATTTCAGGTGCAGTGAGGATGCGCGTCCTTTGGAATCCATTTTGTATTACTTCAATTAATTTTTTGTACTGCGGGTCGCTGTGTCCCGCCGCACGGATAACGTTTGGTGAGATGAGCTCCAGGTTGTCGTTTGCACCGAATGTTGCTAATAGGGTTGTTGATTTGACCCAGTCATCCATGTTGTCAGACTCTATGATGTCTGATTGAGAGGGTTCAGCAGTGAATACATTTAGGAGTGCTTGTGATATGTCTGCTGGGTTACGTGAGACAGCATCAGAGGCTCTGTGCCATTTCCCAGGGCAGTACTGAATGGTGAATCTGTACCTGAGTGTTTTCTCCTTTAACCTGAATAATCGGGGGTTTTGGATTTTACTAAGGTCTCTATCTCCGAATAATCCTTTTAGTGGTTCATGATCTGTAACCACTATGAGATTCGGGCAACCCATTACAAAAATGCGACACTTTTCCAATGCCCATGCAATTGCTGCTGCCTCGCCTTCAATAGGTGCATATCTGCGTTCAGCATCAATGCAGAATCTGCTACCAGCAAATATCAGGCGCCAACCTTCAGGGCAGCAAACTGGAGCTTTGTCAGTGGTGCATGAGCAATACTTCTGTAGAAGTAGGAAGCCCATTCCTTCTTTGCTCCAATCTGGGGCAAGGCAGGTTATTCGTTCTTTTTGAAATGTTGCAATGCCTTTTCGGACTAAGTCAACTATTACCTTCTTTGACTGCTGAAATGCATCCTCGAGGCTTTTATTCCATGTAAAGTGAGAGTCTCGTTTTACAAGATCACGAAATGGAAGCATGACTGGGCTCAGTGAGTATGCCCAAGCGACTTGGTTGACCAGACCAAACCATGATCTGGCATCGGTGAGCGTTTTTGGTATTGGGAAGCTTAATATTGCCTCCAGCATGGATTTAGAAGGGGTTACACCAGAGGATGTTATCTGGAGGCCACCAAACTGCACTGTGTCTTGGCAAAATTGGAATTTTTCCGTATTTAGTATGATGCCGTTTTTTGCACAATGAAGGAGGAAATCGAAGGTGTGAAAAAAGGCTCCTTCAATGTCAGAGTCATAGAGTAGGGTGTCATCTACGATTTTTACTTTGCGGGGGATGTCTTTTATTACTTCATCATACCTTCGGGTGTAGGCATCTCCAGATGCTAGGTAACCTTGTGGCATCCTCAGGTACATGAACCTTCCCCATTCTGTAATGAAGGTGGTGAGTGGCTGGGACTCTTTATCTAAGGGGATGGAGTGATATCCATCAACAGCATCCAACACCGTTTTCTTTTGTTTAGGTGGCACTTGCAGTGCTAGCTGAAATGGTGACCCTGTATGGTGTGTTTCCCGTTTGCACTGTGAATTCAGGTGTTGGTAGTCTATGGTTCTTCGTGGTTTGCCATTTTTCTTGGCAGTAATTACCATAGTGCTACACCAATCAGTGGGCATGCCGACGGGTACTGGGGTTATGATGCCCCTTTTCACATCTTCCCAAAGGGCCTGTCTTACGGGCTCTTTGAAGTGAAAAGGCACAGGAATTGGGTTATGTCTGGCTTTGGGGACTGCTCCTTCTTTGAGGTGTATATGTGCATTGGGGCCAGACATTGGTGGGAATTCACCATTGTTCTTGAACGCCGTTTCGGCGAATTGATTCAATAGCCAATTCTTGAGTCTATCAATGTTCTGTTCTGTTGGGGAAAAAGGGAGTTTTTTGGGACGCGTTGGAAGTTGTCCCTCGACTTTGCATTGTTTAGTGCTTGCGTCCGATTTTTTATGTGTGCTTGTCAAGGGCAGGTGTTGCATTGCTGTTTGGGGTAATATTGTAGTCGTCGGCTTAGGAAAGTCTTTGGACAGTATCCCTACATCAATGCAGGCTGCTTTGCTGAAGTATAGCCGCTGAATCTTTTTGCATATGTATAGGGCTTGTTTAGTTGTTCTTCCTTGGACGATGAATTCCACAGGGAGCCAACCCTGACAGACAAGTGTAAAGCCTCCCACAGCTCGAACGACTTTTTTTGATGGAATGAGGTTGTTGATAGTGAGCCCCATATTCAGAAGGTGCTTAAGTCCCCCGAGACATATGGTGGCCCCACTGTCAGGAAAGATCGTCATCCTAGTGCTGTGATTTCTGGGGATATTCTTAACTTGTCTGGGATCCGGTTTTGGTGAGAACGGAACAACATACGCATCAATTTCCCTTACCTGGCATGTGTCTTTAGATGTATACGTGCCTGTCGTTTGATTGAATGTGATGTGGGCAATAAGTGTGTCCATGGCAGCTTCATTAGCCTCTGGGCTTTTCCTGACCGCTTGAGCTAGTTTCTTAGCCCGGCATACCCTCGATAGGTGATTGGGCTTCCCACAGTTACTACATGTTTGTCCCCATGCTGGGCATTTTAGCCGGCGGGATCCAGTTCCTGAGGTGCTATGCTGGTGGCTGCCACAACCTAAGCAAGCCCGCTGGTTTGGTTTAACATTGCAGTTGCAATAGGTGCTGGTACGGATCCCCTCGTTGGCTTGTGGTGTACCCTTCTGTCTGCGGTATGTTGATAGCCGAGCAGCAGCTGTATCTGAAGCGCCGGCCATTGAGGTTTGGTCTCGCAATGCTGATTCGAATGCCTCAGCATGACGGATATTTTGCTCAAGGGATTTAAGTGCCCCAGCTTTGGCCAGTAGGTCAGCCTGGAGTGTGTCATTTGCTATTCCACGGATGATCTGGTCCTTGATGTATATATCAGACAGGTCATGCTCACACGAGGGGCAGGTAAAGTTACAATCAACGGCTATGGCTCTGAGGCGGACAAGGTAACTTTGTATTGGCTCATCCGCATCCTGAAACATGGAGGCAAAAGCAAGGCGATGGACAATAGGACTTGACCTTTGGGTGACCAATGCTTCTACCATGTCAAGTAGCTTATCTGGATCAGTGGTAAAGAAGTCAGGGTGTGTGTTGATTATGGCATTTTGCACAGCTTCATCAGCACAATTGTATAAGTGAATATTAGCTTGGGAGCTTGGCATATTCGTCATCTTGGTAAAGACATCCCAGTCAATTCGGAACTTCCTGAATTGCTGTGGTGTCATCTCGAGATTGAGATGAGGAGGCTTGGCTGCTAGTGCCTGAATACGGGTTGTCTGGGTGGTGGATTCCTTAGCCTGCTTGATGATACACAGGGCTTCTCCAATTAAAGTGACTCCCAGCTCCTTAAGCATAGATCGATCCAGCATTTGAAGGCTCTCGATTGTCAGCTTCTCATCCGCAAACCTTGTTGCATGAGTTTTGGCTGAGTCAGTGGATATGCCTGCTTCAATGAAGAAGAGTTCCCAATTTTCGGGTGTCAATAATCCTGTTCGCAGCGCCATGTCGAACAATCACGTGATCAAGATAAACACTCAGTTGTGGAGCAAGCTGAGGTAAAGAGTAATCCAACCTTGAGGAAGAGAGCTATTTATGGTGCAATGGAGCATCTCATTGTGCTAAAGTGGGACAGTCCATTGCTTGGGCTGTGATTGGCTGCTGGTACCTGAGTGGAGGTATTTCTATATAAATACCAGCTTGATTCAGTTAGTTTGCAGGGTTTGTATTAAGTTACAACCTCCTTTATTTTTGTCTGCCAGCTGGACGCTAGCTGGGACTCTTACACCGGTAAGTGCTGTTTATTGTCTTGTTATTCTACAAGAGACAACAGGCTGTTTCATGCTAGACGCAATCGTCGGGCCGCAAATGTTCAATTTTTTTCTCAACTTATATATAGGTCAGTGCTGTATTGTGGGTAATCCATTCTAGCGGTTATTTTGGCAGGAGTGGCTTGTTTGTTTTTATTTAATTGTTTTATTTATTTGGGTTAATTTATTTTACTTGTTTTTTATTTTCATTTTTTTATTTTACATATTTATTCTTTTCGGTTTTCGGTGTTTTATTAACATAGTTAAAAAATTGGGGGATTTGCTTAGGTCACCTATTTAATAGTTTGTTTTGGTCTGGGAAGATAAAGCTATTTATTCATCAAATGTTTAGATTGCTTGCCATAGTCTATTCTGTTATTTTGGCAGGGGACAGTTTTTTATTTATTTATTTGGTTGGATTATTTTTACTTGTTTTTGCTTATTTATGTTTATTTTTATTAGTTCTAACGGTTATTTTAACAGGAGCGATTTGTTAATTTGTTCATTTATTTATTTATTTGGATTAATTTTTACTTATTTTTTGTTATTTTTTTTATTGAAAATATTTTTATTTACTCTATCCAGACCAAAATAAATTACTAAATAAACGATCTGAGCTCATCTCAAAATGCTGACATGAAAACAAATTTTTGCTACGTTACTTAAAAATTGAAAACTGAAATGAATAAATAAAAATAAACAAAATAATAATAAAGCAAGTAAAATAAATTAACCCAAACAAATAATAAACAAATTCACAAACCACTCCCGTTAGAACAGATGAAATAGAATAAATAAAAAGAAGTAAAAATAATCAACCGAAATAAATAAATAATAAACAAATTAAGAAACCATTCCCACCAACAATCAATCCAACAATTGGACAGAAATGTAGCTATAACAGCTATATAATGATTTTAAAAAAATCACTACATTACTCAAAAATTCAATAGAGTAAATAAAAATATACAAAATAAAAAATAAAAAAATAAGTAAATGAATAAAAAAAACAAGTAGAAATTAATCCTAATAAAAAAAATAATTGAACAAATTACCAAATCACTCCTCTTAAAATAACCATTAGAACTAATAAAAATAAACATAAGGAAAAACAAGTAAAAATAATCAATCCAAATAAATAAATAAAATAATAAACAAATTAAAAACTGTCCCCTGCCAAAATAACAGAATAGACTACGGCAATAAATCTAAAAATTGAACGAATAAATAGCTTTCATTATCTTCCCAGACCAAAACAAACCATTAAATAAGTGACCTAAGCAAATCCACCCCCTACAATTTTTTTACTACTTTAATAAAACATCAAAAACCAAAGAGAATAAATAAATATATAAAATAAAAAATGAAAATAAAAACAAGTAAAATAAATTAACCCAAATAAATAAATAAATAAAAATAAAATAAATAAAGAAGCCACTTCTAGCAAAAAAAACAACAGAATGGATTACCCACAATGCACAACTGACCCATATATATGTGGCCTGACAATTGCATCAAGCATGAAACAGCCTGTTGCCTCTGAGTGTTGACTTCAATGTTCACTTTTATATATATATATATATATATATATATATGGACCACACAAACACATAAAGATGGTGGCTGATTGTATCAAACACCAAATCAGGAAAACTGAGAACATTAATAATAACTGATAGTAATGAGATACACTGACCTCCAAACTGAAGTTGTTAGAATGTGAAAAGTTTAGCCCACTATTGTCCCAATTATCACTGGGGCATTGAAGTTAAAAGGGAATACAATCTATTATCTCATCACTTCAGAAGTCTCCATTGCTTGGCCCTGCAAATATTTTGCAAAAAGTGCTCACTGTCTGGGGTTGGACATATCTGGGCTAAAGCAGCCTAATGATGAGCACCCATAATACAAAACATCTGGTTGAAAGCAAAAGCCACAGGAATAGACACAATAATGATGATAAAAACTTAATAAATAATATAGGTAACAATAAACACATTAAAAATAGATTTACTTACCTTCTATCAACATCATTTTGGGAAGGATGTCTTGGGAGTAGTAGCGAGGGCATAGATATCTGGTTGGAAATTGAGTTTTAGTCATAAATTACGATGATTTATTCATCATCACCCTTTTGACATCCGAGCATTTATTAACTCCCTGGATAGTTCCATCTCCTTTCCGGTTTTGATATCTACCACTTTGGGATTCCTGTCCTAGTTAGAGCACACAGATACAAACAGAAGTGCCAATTTGTATGCAAATAAATAATATTTTATGAGTACTCATATCAAAAATAGAGTACTCCTGACGTATCTGGGCTAAAGCAGCCCAATCCTCACTTTCAAGCCTTGACTGAGTAAAAATTATTCTTTCAGTCTTGTCAGGGATCATTTATTTTTTTCCCTGCTGCCCCTTTCCCACAGATGCCATATTACAAGTCCCTTCTCAATGATCACAGTTGGAATTACTGCCCCCTGATGATAATCACAGGTGGTGATATATTGGTTTACTGCCCCCTCATGATAATCACCAATAGAGATATATTAAATTAAGGCCCACTGATGATAATGACAGGTAATGAGATATTGAATTACTACTTCCTAGTGATAATCAGTTTGAGATTTGAAAGTCTTTTCCTCTTTCCCTTTTGACTTTGGCAACAAGATGTTCTCTTCTCATTCTGTCAACATGTAAGCACCTCAGAGACACATACTGAAGGTTTTGAACTCTTTACAACTTTGTTTTTGTGTTCTTAGTTTTTGTGTTCTTAGTTTTTGCCTGGACTCACATGAGTCCATCAAATATTGTTTGCAGGCCAAATGTACCCGACACCATTAAATATTTACTGAGAAACCTTGCAACAAAAGTGGTAATTCCCACAATATGTTCACTTCTCTACCAATACTTCTATGGCAAATGTTCAGACGAACTCCATTCTTTAGTGCCACCTGCTCACACCTTTACAGTCAAGACTCACCTTGCTACATCCACGTTGTTGAATCACCCTCATTCCCACTATATTCCATTGGTAAGAAGTTGCATTCTGAGAGCTTATTCCAAGGAACCGCTACTTTGTGGAACAGACTCCCAAGTGGCTGCTTTACTGCACACTACAATTGTAACCTTTTCAAGTATAGTCTCAATTATTATCTACCTGCTCACTTCCACATTCATATCACACACCTGATCAGTAACAGGTGGTTCATGGGCCTTGTTCTGAGTGAACAAAAACAAAATTGTGAATTTATTAATAAACTGTTACAAATTTTCTTTCAATAGATTTTTCTTTAATTTCAAGTTCCGTTTTTATGTCTTGCTAAGTTTACCTATTTTGCTCCCATTTGAGCTTTGTTTAAACCATTATGAATAATTTTAGAAAGAATATCTCAAGCTGGTCATACTTGCTGTTATAGAGAAACTTCCTCTCGTATTTCTTCAATTGAATGTTGGAGATATATATATATATATATATATATATATATATATATATATATATATAAAAGAAAACTTTTATGCAGTGTAACATAAACTAAACAATGACCTGAATAATGTCACATGCAAAAGAAGTGAAATAAATCAGTTTGACTTTATTGTGATGTTTGCCCTTTAACAAAATCCAGGGGGGAGTCAAGAATGGAATATCTGCTAAACTTTCACAGCTAAAATCTTTTCAGGTGCATCTGACTTAAACTAAAAAAAGGAGAATTTGAAAACCTTTCAAAAATGAAATTTAATATCTGTAAAGCTTGGTTTTAAAATGTCTACAGACTAAATATGAGTTAAAAGTTCAGCTGCTGTGGACATACATATACATCTTTATAAAACTTACATTGCCTGTTGTTAGCAAATATATATATATATATATATAATATATATATATAATATATATATAATATATATATATATATAATATATATATATATATATATATATGATATATATATATATATAAATGGATATAAATCCGACAGAATGAAGAAAAATATTTGGAAAAAACTTATGTTGTTTTAATATGAATGAAATGTCAACGTCTGACGTTTCGGTTTAATAAACCTTCTTCAGGACAATATTCATTAAAATACAATTAACATAATCAGTTCAACATGACAAAGACGATGGACATAAAAACAAGACTGGTATTTATTGGTACAAAAAGTACAAATTGTGGCACGAGGCCAATAAAGGGGAGGGGTAGAGGCTGGTCAACACTAACTATCTTATACCTAGCTAATCAGATTCGCGACCCATTCGTACATTACATTTTACACATTCACCAAAAGAACTCGTCCATCACCAAGCAATCCTTCAACCACCATAATACCACGTGCTCTCAAGGGAGACCTACCAAAATCGCGCCCCATACCATGAAAATTCTAATGATATTTATATATACAATTCTAATAATGATAAAATGAGAGGGGAGGGAAATGAACCCAATAATAAACTTAAAATAAACACAAACTAAACATAATTGATGTTAGTAGGGACCGTCCAACCCATAAAACAGAGAGGCTGCTGTATTCTGCCCAGGGGACAAAATCAAGAGACGCTCTCGCTAAGGGAGTGGGAAAAAGTATAAAATATTAGGCTGGAATGGGAAAATATAAAACTGACCCAGTCGAGATGAAAATGGGGCGGGGGTCAAAACAAACTGGGGAGGATGGGAATCTCGACTTGGATCATAACCAAAGAACGGGTGGGATGCAGGCCAGGAACAACACTTACTCACATTAACTAGGTACACTGAAGCTTGTCTAACCTAACCAAGGGGAGGGTTCCACAGGAAGCCACCCCGATGTGCAAAAGGTTGACCTAGAAGAGAAAATCAAGGCTAGCCCCGTTCACACGAAGCAAGCTTGCTTCTTTTACCCACCTTTCGCTAAAGACTGTCGAATGCAATCGTTGAATATCAAGAACAAAAGAAAATAATCAGGAGGACAGTAGACAGCAATTGAAATTGCATTTAAATTTTGGAAGATTAAAGTTGGCTAGAAAGCATGGAAGCCAAAGGGAGGTGTGCAAGAAAAGAAAATATTAGTATGAAATTTATGGTTACATCTAGCCAACTGAACTGTAAATTAGTTTGGTTAATGTCAATAGTATTTTTTGGTTATTGTCACAATACTTCATCCATTTTATTGGAAATACAATTCCCAGCATTCAGTCAAATTGCATACATTCTACCATATTGGTTTCTACTCTCATCTTCAAACTCGACCCCCCACAAGGCATTTCATAAAGTAATGGCAGATGTTCAGGTGTACGTACCTGGTCTGCTCACATTAATCCAACCTTGTGTCACAACGTGACTTCATGCATTTGACTAAATACTAGATTACTAGTAGTTTGTAACACGTTTATTTCTCATCTTTCAGTTACATCTCTGTCTTTGGGCAGAGTGCACTCAAGGGCAGCAACTGAGGAAAATTATACTGAGAGGTGCTTTAGCCCTGGGGAACAGCTGCTCGAGGCTGCACCCTTTCACTGCACCAGGGAGAGGGATTGGTGCTCACACCAAGGTCAGTGCAACCAACAGTTTCAGGGGCTTGGGGAATTTTTGTTCCTAGCCCAGGTGTACACACTCAGGCTCCCCACATTAAACCAACCTTGTGTCACAGTGTAACTTTGTGTTCGAGTAAATACCAAATTACTATGAAATGGAGCTGAGGCTTTTTAAATCAGAATTTGTGCAAGAATTAAGCTCCAATTTTGCATTTATTCATATAGATTCCATAATATAGGTTTTACTTAATTAGCTATCATGTTTCTCTAACTCTTCAAATGTTGAATGTATAACTAATTCTAATTTCTATTTTCCTATCTTTACACTATTTTAATTTTATCTTATAAATTGTTCCCTGTTCTGTCATCCATGAAATAAAAATAATTGTTTGTATGGAAAATAAGGACCTACGTACATCAAATCATCTTTAAATTATGTGGCAGAAGAAGAATTATTGAACTTTTAAAAGGTAAGCTTAAACATTAATTCAATATTTAAATGCAGTGATCAATTTTGAATTCTTCTGTAGTTTATTGATGCCTATTGCATCTACTGCTTCCTAGGTATTGTGATGATGGCCAAACCAAGAGTTCTCTAAAGAAGCTAGGTTAAATGCTGCCCAATAGGACGGTTTTTAAGTTAGTTTATAATAAAATATGTACTGCAATTTGGGATACAAAAAGAAAATAAGAGTTACTCTTCTTGAACTATGAAAGCAATGATAATGGCTAGTATAATATATTAATATATATTTTTAACCTCATATAATCTGACAACCCTGAATCTAAGCTCAGCGAAAATCATTACCTGCACCTAACAGAGTGGAGGAGTTGCTTGGACACACACATGCACAGTACTTTATATATAACATTTGCTATTTTAATCATTAAATTGTTTTTAAAATAATGGGAGTTAAATAAAACATTTAATTTTTCCCCCAAAAAAATTAATGAAAATTGATTGCACTAAGCTACACATTCTAGTAAAACCAATGGTACCCCCTTACCTGTTTGTACCTCTCCCCAAAATTTGGTTCCAGTCAGTCAATATATGGTTATTTTAGAGGGTGTGATGGATGGATAGACTAATGGAAGTTACAGAATTTTATATATATATATATAAGAAATATAGTTTTAAGGTGTGCTATATTTATGGGATAAAGTGCTCAATATCAGAGCTAGAGCATATGTAAATATAAAAGTGAACATTGAAGTCAACACTCAGAGGCGACAGGCTGTTTCATGCTAGATGCTATTTTTATATTCGGGTTTGACTCGTATATATAGATAATTGAGAAAAAAAATGCTGACCTGTATATATAAATAGCTAAGAAAAAACCCAACACATGGCTTGACGATTGCATCTAGCATGAAACAGCCTGTTGCCTCTAAGTGTTGACTTCAACGTCCACACACATATAGAGAGATGTTATTTTTTGTGGATACTCATATTTGAGTAGATGCTCTTTTAATTAATTAAACAGTATATTTATTTATGTGAATTTCATCAACAAGCCAGTATATTTGAGAAAACTTATTAAAAAAATATGCACTCGCCAGTATGTGTATATGTGGCTTCGCAGATGGTATAATGGCCTGGAATGAGAAATTGGGGCCAAGAGCAAATTCATAAGCCCACATCTTCAGTGTTCTTTCTCGATAATTCCTTTCTGCTCCAAAATATAACCTAACATAAACAATGATAACATTTTAGATGGAATGGAGTAAATCCCAACAAATATTAAACAGAAAATTTATTCAAATAAATTGTATCCATAAAAATAACATATAAACAGAAAATATATTAAAATATTTGTCAGATTTAATCTATTTCATCTAATTATATTATTTACATTATTCAGAATATTTTCCTCATCCTTGTCGCCATATTTATTACAATAGTCCAAATAATGTAAATAATGTACATAATACCTCATCTCAGAAATATAGACAGATATATACACACACACACTCACATCCGATCAGTCAAAAATTAATGAAAGTTCTACTTTAATTTTAATAGTATTAGAATTTCTTTTTTGTTTTTTGCAATTTCTTTTTAAGATTCATAAACCTTAAAGTGTCTTGAAGACCAGCAGAAGTATTTTTTACAGTTATGTTCCCCTTTCCGATATTCCTCTTTCAAAATGTCTGCCACTCTGAGTACATGGAGAAAGTAAAGAGATGTTGGACAATGTCTATTTTTTGGAAGTAGAAATTACTGCAAACTTTTATGGGAAGCAAGTGAATGTTTAAAGGCTGCACTTGATATAAGAGAGTAGAAAAATGGTTCAGTAGAGTTAATAGTAATCTTAGAGAGGAAGGAGAAACTGACCTTGTTAACAGGTCCCACACTGGCAGGATAGCTGCTACTGTGAGTAGCAATAAAGCCAAAACAAGCTGATAATTCCATTACTGCTGAAAGAAAATCACTATTGCCAAACTCAATGAAAGCTTTTGATTGATTCATTCATTCATTTTCTATGGCTTATCAAACCTTTGGAAGTTATTTAAAACCAGAAAATATTTTTAGATTGTAGGAATTTTTTTTTTTTTTTTTAGATAATAATTATTTAGTGATACAAATCTTACTAATTAACCCATAGCTGGGGGAGAAGTGGATTCATATCTTTCCCAAGGATATCTGCATATATGTGAAGATAACAAACTGAACAGGAACTGGAACTCAGCT
>OZ010596.1:99743648-99768648 GCA_963932145.1 Acanthosepion lycidas
TTTGAAGATCAAAGTTGATTGGAAAGCAAGAAGCTGAAAAAGAAACACAAACAAAAAAAAAGAAACACAAATTTCCTCTTCAACTGTGAAGAAATTATTAGGCATTCACTGCCATAAAGGAGGATTGATATCACATAGCAGTTCAGCACTCTTTTTCTTTGTCTCTGATTAAATTTTCCTGTTTCTTAATACTTTGTTTAACTTTTGGAAGTCCTCTTTGGCTATTCCAATCAGCCTGAATTTTTGCACCACATTTTCTGTCATCTGTTAAAATACTTCCCAGATAATTTAATTTCTGAATATTTATTTTAAAATCTAACCCTCACCTCCACAAAAAAGTCCACTCCTTATCTGTAAATTGACTGACGGATTTTTTTTTTTTCAGCTTATCAACTCTTTTCAAATTATTTAAAGTCAGAAAATATTTTTAGATTGTAAAACTTTTTTTTTTATTTTGAGATAATAATGATTTAGTGATAAAATTAACCCATATCTTGAGGGAGAAGAAGTAGATTCATACCTTTCCCAAGAGTATTTGCATGTAAATGAATGAACAATTCTGAGCTATTATTCTGTACACCACCTGCATATCCAAGCTTACAGTACCTGGTATTCTGAAGTGGTAACCCATCTAGGTACTAACCAGGCACAACATTGCTTAACTTCAGTGACTGTATAGGAACTGGTGTTTCAACATGATATGGCCATAAACCTCTTTATCTGTAAATGATATTCCCATTGAATAACTAAAAAAAAAGGTGAATAATATATTGTTTGATACTATGTTTCTTCCTGTATATAGATACCAATGATAAAATATATTAATTAGTTTCCTGAGAGTCAAATTCTCCAACCTTCTTTCCTCGTTCTTATATCAGCTTTTGTATTAAATTTACTCCTTTAAATATATACCTACAATAAAGTTTAATTTAGGAATTAGACATAAGAGATTAACAACAATAACCAAAAATAAAATAGAACAATTATTACAATAAAATGTAATAAAATTTAACTTTATTGCCTTCAATATATCCTGTCAGTTTTCTCCATTTATTTACACACACCTCCCTTGTCTTTTGAATAAGAGTAGAGGTTTATCCATTGCTTCATGTTTAAGACTAGGTGTCTAGTTCCTTCTAAAATCTTCTAATTGTCTTTCATTTCCAGTAGCTTCTTGGGACTCAATGGCATTATTGCTTTGCATCAGATACGAAAAAGACCATGGCATAGCCACATGTCTCTCCTCAACTTTTTAATATCAAGAACTGTGAAACATGTAAAGTTACTCTAAATTAATATTCTTAAAAACAATTACATTTCCAATTTCTTTTATATATATAATATATATATATATATATATACATATATAATCATTACTATGGACCTGTATAAAATGAAAGTAAATGCAAGTTCTTGTTGAAAAATGACAAACTAATATCTTTTAAATGTTATATTGCTTTTCATATGTCTTTTATTTTAAACATTTTACCAAATACTTACATATTTTACAGGAATGTAACCAGCTTCATCATAAAAATAAATATGGTTTACATATAATTTCTCTTTTGCAACTCCTCTTATCTATTGCAATAACACTTATTTTTCTTTTTTGAATTTTATAAATATTTAATTTAATCTGGCACAAGGCTTTAAATTTGTAGCATCCAGCAAACAGTAAATTAACTTACTAGTGAGGCATCCTCTGTTCAGATCATGAAAAGTTCCATGATAGACCAGGCTCTCCAACCTTAGGTGGTAGCCATCAAGGATGGAAAGCTATGAATACAAAACCATGAAGAAGACAACAGGAAACCACTTCATTATTTTTCACCAAGAATTGGTTCAATAAGGTCAAATTGGCAGCTGATTTTTAAAAATTACTTACAATCTGTTGTTAATTGGGACAAGGAATGGCTTAATTTTAATGCCTCTAAAACGAAACTTCTCTCTATTAATCATATGAAAGATCCTTTCTGTTTTAACATCAGCATGGCTGATGCTAACCTCCAGCAGAGTGACTCATTGTGCCTTCTCAGGTTAACATTCCTTGCTGTAGTATATTGAATCAATTACTAGATCAGCTCATAAGAAAGTTAATTCACTGTGCCTGCTAGAGAGTTTTTATCTCCAGAATCTATCTTACATATTTATAAGTTTATCATTCATCCATGCTTTGTATATTGTTGCCACATATAGTCAGGTGCATCTGCTATATATTTAAAGATCCTTGATAAAATCCAAAGAAGAATTTGCGATGTTATTGGTACTGACCTGGGATTGTGGCTTCAATCACTTTCCAATTGCCATCATGTAGCTTCCCTGTATATTTTTTTATAAATATTTTCATAGTAATCATTCTAATGAGCTTTTCTCTTTGGCAATTTGATTTTATGAATTTAAACACAGTACTAGATTGGCAACCAGGTCTTATCGACTTAAAGTTGAATTGGTAGCTAGATGCAACCGTAAGTTCTATGCTAACAGTTTCTTTTCTTTCATTTCTCACTTGTGGAACTATTTTCTGCCTTTATGCTTTCCAATCAATGTTGATCAATAAAAATTTAAATGCAACGTAAATCTTTATCTACCCCTCTTCTTGATTCCTCTTATTTTATTTTTCCCGCTCCTTAATAATGTTTCTCTTTCACACTCAGTAACCCCTTGTGTCTCAGTGGCTTTACTACCTTACTTGGTGTGAAACGATTAAAAAAAATGTCCTGGCAAATGATGATAAAGAAAAGGAATCTGTGGAGAGCTATGATTGTCTGCATCTTGAAGGGATATGGCATTAATTGTTTTTACTAATCTAATCAACAGTTCCTCTGTTTATTACTTTCTTTCAATCTAATCAATAATTTCTTTATTTTCAGGTTTTCAATGGAAACCAGAAGAATGACTACATTACAGAAAACGAACCACATAAACAATTTTTCCAATTGATTCTACCGTCCAATGTCAACTGACCAATGTATATATTGAGAAGACTGTCGTTTCGGAGTTTCTGTGGCAGTTTAGCAATAGTTCTCCTACTTTGTTCACTGGTCTATACCTTACTTGGCTCTCATCTCAGCCTTTTGGCTGTGTCTCACTTTGATCAGACAAGAAAGTCACATGACAAAGATGGAGTCAAGCTGGACATGCTACACTGGAGCTACCGAGGAAATGATCTCAAAAGTAAAAGTTTCTCTCAGCTTTCTTCTGTCCTGCCCCCATCACATGTGTTGCAGACCAACATCACTCCGTCTTCACTACAGCAGTACACCAAGAAAGTAGCTACAACAAAAATGGCCAAAGGAAAGGTTTCAATAGTTTTACCAGCGGGGATTAAAAAGGTATACAAAAAATTACTGGTTACATCTTTCCACAAGAGAAGAAATCCTGTAAAAAACAATGATGCTACAAAAGCCATGACAGTGAAAACTTTAACAAGGGAGACAACTTTGGCTGAAAAACCCCCACCTGAAATTTTTCAACTGCCTCCAATACCAGAAGTATCTACTGATGACACAGTTGTTGCCTTACCTCAGTCTGTGATAAAACATTACTTGAAGATTCCGAAACGGGATTACAGGGATGAAATTCTCATTTTGACTCCAATTCACAATGTTGCTGACAGATTGTCACATTATGCTGATCTTCTCAAGAAATTAACCTACCCTCACAAGTTGATATCAGTTTCCTTTGGAGAAGACTGTAGCACTGATGAGACCTTAACTGTGGCAAAAGTTATTGTAGAAGACCTCAAGAATGAGTTCAAGAGTGCCAGGTTGTTTCACTTTAACTTAACAGGACAAATCACCGGTCGTTGGAGTGTAGTGCACGATAGAGGGATGCAATGGGCCCGACGGAAACATCTGGCCAAATCTCGGAATCTTCTCTTAAAGAGTAGTCTCCAGAAACAGCCGTGGGTGCTGTGGATTGACAGTGACATATCCCAGTTACCTAGTGACCTGATCCAACAGCTGCTTTCTGCCCACAAAGATGTAGTTGCACCCTGTTGTCTTTTCAACGATGGCGTCAATGTGCGTGTTTATGACAAAAACACCTGGCGTGAGACAAAGCATTCACTTGAAATGCAGAGAAACATGCCTTCCAACCAACTTGTTCTTGAAGGATACGGACCTTCAAATCGATTGTATTTACCCCACCTTCGAGCTGAGGGTCGTGTTGTGCCTATAGATGGGGTTGGGGGTTGCAGCCTTCTTGTGAGGGCCAGCTGTCACCGTAAAGGGTTAATATTTCCCGAAGACATTTATCAGCATCATATCGAAACTGAGGGGCTTTCAAAAATGGCCCAAACTATGGGGTTCTCTGTTTATGGGATGCCTTTTGTAGAGGTTTATCATTAGAAATCTACATATCTATATATATATATATATATATATATATATATATATATATATATATATATATATATTGTGTGGACATAGGGATCAACACTGCATGGTATGTGTCAGTTTCATATCTCACACAAAAAAACAAAAAAATAAGTTTTTTTTTTATAGAATATATTTTGTAGAGATTTATCATTATAAATCTTCAAATTCTTTATATACATATATATATATATATATATATATATATATATGTATATGTGATGAGAACGAAAGTAATATATAAATTCTAATGTTCACAGCATTAATCCAAAAGAGGGCTCGATACCAATAGTAGAGCGATAATTATTTATTATAATTTTATCATAGAGACAAAACCATTTTACTCACTACAAAGATGCAACTTTGTTTCAGTGCATTTCAACTGCACTTTGACGGGTGAGAATCAAAAATGGTTAATGTTAACCATTTCCGGTTCTCACCCATTGAAGTGCAGTTGAAATGCACTGAAACGAAGTTGCATCTTTGTAATGAGTAAAATGGTTTTGTCTATATGATAAAATTATAATAAATAAATAATATATATATATAAGTGGACAGTGAGGTCTATACCTAGTAATAACTGTTTCATACTTAAACACAATCTTCAAAATTGAATTTATACATGAAACAGACTGTTGTTGCTGGGTGCTGACCATAATGTCCACTTTTATATTTACAAATGATCTATTCCTGATATTGAACACTTTAATCTATAAATATACCATACCTTAAACTATATATATATATATATATATATATATATATATATATACACACACAAACAAAAAAACATGATTCTCTGTTTATGGGACACCTTTTTTTAGAGGTTTTTCATTAGAAATCTATGAATGCTCATATATATATATATATATATATATATATATATATATACTGTTAGGATTTATATGCATGTACATATATCTGTATGTATATATATATATATGTATGTATGTACATATGTATGGACACTCATGGAGATGCTAAAAAGTTGTCTGACCAAGAAGTCCTTCACCCGCAAATTTGTTATGTTGGCTCCAATTTTGGGAAATAAGTCAGGCTGAGAACTTTTCAGTGCATCTTTCTTTCTTTCTTTCTGTCTCATAAGCACATCTGACACATACAGTTATGCACATGTGCACACAAAAACATGTGCACATGCAAAAAGAAAAAATCAACCTAAGCCCAATAACAAAAGCACCCAACTAGCAAATAAATGAATTAAATCAAACATAGTATAAAAATAACACAAAGTGAAAAAAAATGTCAATCAATTGCTGAAACCTCCTGATGAGTGGACTGAATGATTATGAAAGGGTTTATCTACAAAACACTGGAGTTGAGGTGTTGAATATATATATATATATATATATATATATATATATATAAAAGGAAGCAGTCATAGTTGTTCCAACAACAGAAAAGTGTATATTTTAAAGAGAAGAATGAAGCCACAAACGTTTTTGCCTATGATGTTGATTTTTTTAAATATATATTATACTTTATTTTTCATATTTTTCGTGCACATGTTCCTGGTCTCATGACCTTCATCAAACAAAGAGTGGTTATTTCCACATATTATTAAAAGGAATTAATTTTCCTTGGGTTTTCCAATGTTCAACCATTGTCTTTTGTTAGAAGACAATGGTTTAATATTGGAAAACATGAGAAAAATTAATTGGGTGGGGGTAGGAAAACTACAGTGCCTTCCTTGATGAATCTCATCTTAACATCAAGAAACTGATTAGAGAACTGGAAAGGATTCATATAAAAATAAGTAGACACAATAAATCAATATTATTCAATGAAACATGTTTGAATGAAGATATGCTGCATATATATATATATATATATATATACATACAGTGTGTCCATAAAGTGTCTTTACAATTTAAAAAATTTATTACAAAAGCAAATGAACAGACAAATATGTGGAAATTGTTTCAAAATAAGGAATAGATGTTGAAGTTTTTTTTTGTTTTTTTAACTAATTTAATACACCTCTATATGGGCACCATTAGTTGCATGAAGCACACCAAGATGGTATTTGATTTCTCACCATGTTTGCTGTAGCATAACCTCATCAATGGTGGCAATGACATCAGTGCTGTTTTTGTTTTTTTTTGCTTTAGATCAGTGATGTTTCATATTTTTGTTCAATACATATCTTTAGCATAATCTCATAGAAAGCAGTCCAGGAGAGTTGATATATGGTGAACGAGGTGCCCAGGGAATTGTTCCATCTCTTCCAATCCACTGGTCTGGAAATGTTTGATTAAGAAACCCGCAAAGATACAGTCCCCAATATGGTGGTGCACCCTCTTGCTGGCAAAATGACAATTGCTTTGAGGTCATCTAGTTGTAGTGCCACATCAGTTGTCTTTGTAATATATTTTTTAAATTGTAAAGTGACTTTATGAACACCCTGTATATATGTGTTTGTTTGTTTGTTTGTTTGTATGCATGTGTATATATATATATATATATATATATATATATATATATATAAGGCTCAAACACTAATATTCCATGGTTATAATTTATTACATTGGAATCATAATCATGATTCATCAGACCTACAAATTCAAAAAGTGATTATGATTCCAAAGTAATAAATTATAACCATGGAATATTAATGTTTGAGCCTTTTATATTATGTTCTTATTCTGGCCTGGACATTGAGTTCTACATGTGTATATGTATATACTGACCACTAATATTATATATATATATATATATATATATATATATATATATTATGTTCTTATTCTATCCTGGACATTGAGTTTCTGCGTGTATATATATATATATATATATATATATAATATATATATATACTGACCACTAATATTTTATATATATATATATAATATTGCAACATTGTAAGCCTCCTATTATTATATTGCAATTTCCATGGAAAATGTTCTCACAAGCTCCACCAGTTCAAGCCTTTACAACTAAACCGAATCATCCTCATTCCTTATGTATCCCGTTAGTAAGAAACAAATTATATTTGAATAGCTTCTTCCTAAGGACCGCAGCTTTGTGGAACAGACTTCTGAGAGGATGCTTTCTTTATCACTGCAATCTTAACCTCTTGACATGGGATGCTTGGGGTTGAACCAGGTTGAGAGGCAGAGTCCTCTCGATCTTTCCATTTGTGGCATCTCTGTTCTTTGCCCCTTCAGACTCTTCCAAGGTGAAATGGGGAATATATATATATATATATATATATATATATATATATATATATATATATATAATGTAAGTGAATACATATAATATCCAATGTTGATAACATGATTCAGAATTTCATGTAAATTTGCAATCTTCGGGTGAAGAATACAGTCTGACTGTTATGAAATTCCCATGCTCGTGTTTGTGATGAATTAAGATTGTGTGTTAAGATTTATTTTATTATTGTTGCCTAAAATAAATATTTATAATTTATGTCATTCTAATTCTTAAGTTAAAAAGACAAAGAATTAAAAAAATATGTTATATAATGAAAAATTAGAAATTAAGTAAACACCTTATGTATCAAGGGGGATAACTCTATTTTGCATAAAATACCATTGGTATAACATATAAAGTAGTGTCTAATGAAATAAACTTGATATTCACAATGTTAATAAGCTGAGATTATATATCAAATGTGTTTGGGACTTAGCCTAATACAAAAGTGAAATTACATATACACATGTTATAAATTAGTCAAGTACAGTAATATTGGATTATATATGTGTATAGATATATAAAAAAACGTTAATAATGATAGGTTCTATAAATATTAGTAAGTGTTATATATTAATAATCATAAAATCTATTTTTAAATCTATTTTAATCAGGGTCATTGTGTTTGAGTAGATGTTTATTTTTATGTATACATGTAGGCATCAATTCATTTTTCATGTTCAGTTATTTAAGTGTTTTAATATAATAAGCTTCTCCAACAAACACAATATCTACCATATCATACCATATATATATATATATATATATATAAGGTTAATGGTCAGTTGAATCAGACTAGGAAACTAGTATAAAAAGTGCTCAATACGCATGTGAAAATAAAATAAAGGGTAAAAATAACATGTAGAGCTTTCAACTTTAAAAATTAGGTTAGTTGAATATGCAAACTTTGTTTCAACCTTACAGGCGATTTCTATCAACTGACCTTGGGTGGTCAGTTGATAGAAATGCTTTATTTAAAAAAAAAAAAAAAATGCTACTTTATTATTTTTCAAAAATAAATAAACAAACACATGATGGTAAAATGCATGACATTGAGTGCGATAGAAAGGAGGGCGGGTATGGAGAAGGAAGAAAGAGTAAAGTAAGTGTAACATAAATGTATACAGAAAAGAAATAGAAAAGAAAAGCAAGTGTAACATAAACGTAAAGAAGTTTGGGGAGGAAAAGCAAACATATTGTAAATATAACAGTAGGGTTTTAAATTATTTTTTTGAAATGGCCTTATATTTACTTAACAAAAATTTTTTGATATGAAGGCAAGGACTTCTATATTTATGATACACTTGCTTTCCTCTTCTTTTCTCTTCACCTTTCTTCTTTTTTTTCTTCTTCTTTCTCCATACCCCCCTCCTTTCTATTACACCAATGTTATGCATTTGACTATCATGTGTTTTTTTAATTTATGTTTGAAAAAAAATAATGTAGTGTTCTTTGTGTTTCTATTTTAAAAATAAAGCATTGGGTGGTCATTGGATAAAAATCACCTGATGGGGCCGTGAGGTCAAAACCAAGGTCATATATTCAACTAACCTCCTAATTTTTAAAGTTTTACACACACACACACATATATATATATATATATATATATATATATATATATATATATATATATATGGGATTAATACAAAAATTTGTCTTTGTCACTTAGCTGATTGATATTATATTCAGCACTCCAACTCCAGAGTTTTGCAGATAAACCTTTTTGTAATCATTTGGTTTACTCATCAGGAGGTATTAGCAATTGCCTGCTGATTTTCCCATTTTTATTAGTTAAAAAGATTATCTATGTGCTTTTTATTGGTATCAAGTTGATTTTTTTCTTTGTGTGTGTACACATGTTATATATATATATATATATATACACACACACTCACACACACATATATATATATACACACACACACACACACATATATATATATACACACACATACACACATATATATATATATATACATACACACGCACACATATTTATATATATATATATATATATATATACATACACACACATATTTATATATATATATATATATATATATATATACATACACACACACACACACACACACACACACATATATATATATATATATATATATATATATATATATATATATATATGGTATAAGGTATATGGTGGACTCTCTCATCATATTCAATATATGAGGGTCAAGCAGCTCAATTCCTAGGAACCGACAGCCCAGACACCATGTGATTTGTTTATAGTGGTGAAGGCTTTGTGTAGAATCAACAACACTTTTTGAAGGGCCAAATACAGAGACCTGATGCACTACATGCCACAAGGTCCCCAAACGACACTCCGCAGGTTTTGAATTCAGAGTTGTCCTTCTCCTAGACCAGTTACCATCCAAGGCTATAGAACCTGGTCTGTCCTGCTATTTACCCATAGCTGGAGGGAGAAGATGATTAAATACCTTTCTCAAGGGTATTAGTGAATGTAATAGATTTGACTGGAATTCAAACTCGGCTCTCTGATTCCTCAATCTGAGCTGCTATCCACTGCTCCACCATGCCTCCCTTATATATATATATATATATATATATGAAAATGTGTATGTGCACATGTGTAGAATGTCATAGGTATTTCTTCTTTTCATAATTTTCTTGTTTCCTTAAACTCTCTCACTATTCCTTTTCCATCTCTCTTTCAGCTCTGAATGTCAGTTCTTTTTTTAATCATTTCACACCAAGCAAGGCAATAAAGCCACTAAGACAATGGATTAGTGAATGTTAGAGAATATAAGATAAATATACTATTAAGGAGAGAAGATAATAAAAGAAGAACAATTAAGAAGACAGAAGATAACATTTGAGATATATATATATATATATATATATATATATATATATATATATACATTGTTCTCACACACACTCTTATTGAAGTTCAAATGTTTCAATATACATGAGGGAGTGGTTAGACAAATACCCTTTAAAATATTTGTGGCCTCTGCAAAGTACTTAATTCGGGCTTGATAAATCATGAATCTTTGATTTTTAACAAATACTGGTATGATGATGATAATAAAGAGTAAATAAAAAAAAAATTGTTTTTGTTTTGAGCCATCTTTATTTTCGTTATTGACTATTCTCATTTCAGAACTTCAAACCAACCAAGTCTTAATGACTCAAAATAATTCTATAAATATATTTCCTGTATTCAGATGATAATTCAACATGCCTTTCAGTATTCTTAGAGCAATGGTAAAATTAGCCGCTCCAATACCGTGAACATTCAGCATTAATTGTCTAAATACTGTCAGTTGAAATTTTAAAAATCTTTTTTTTTTTTTAAACAGTTCTTTTCAGGTAATTAGACTTCTGAAACACACTGTTATCACTCTTTCTAGTATTGATTGATGGGCGTTTCCTTTTTAACCATTTGTTTAAGGTAATGGGATTAAGACAAATCAAAGTCACCAATAACTACATCAGTGTTATTGGTGAATATTTATTTATTTTTCTATTAGATCATATTATTTAAACTATGGCAATTATGTGTGAAAAATAATATCGCCCAAATATCTGCTAAATCTGAAGGAAAAAGTAAAAAAATCACTGGACGCTTAAACTTAATTCACATTTAAAATCGGTCCAAGTTATTGGAACACCATTTAGCTATATGGACGACCCATTTCTGTTGATGGAAGTTTTCAAGTGATCTGGTCTTTGTTATTTGGAATTGCTCTTTGTGATTCTGTAGTGCCAGTCTGTAGGATCGTCATCTTTATAACATTGTAGGGATGCAGAAGGTGATTATCTCTTTGTTTTATGTAATGGCTGCTTAATGACATCACACCATACCAGTCATTCAGTTCATAAGTTTATTGGTGTCAAGACACGTGTTTGTTCATCCTCCCTGAGTTTCAGCGAGGGATAGCCAGCTGTCAAATGCTACAGATTACAAGTCTATGGTGCTGTTTCCCTTGTGGAATATGTCCTTACCTTGGACAAAGTAGATGAACCTGGAGTCCTAAACATGGCTTCTCCAGATACAGAAGTATCTCCATATTATATGTAAGTTCCTTCTGTTTTTTGTTTCTCCTTGCACTCTGCTTCTTTTTTTCTTTTTTTTTAATTAGTATCACCCCAAGCAAGGCAGTACAGTCACAAGCACACAGGGGTTACAGTATGTGGCGGAATTAGGATCAGAAAAATTAGTAATGAGGGGAAAGAGAAAAGAACAATCAAGAGGATGGTAGATAGTGATTGACATTGCATTTAAATTTTTGCAGTTTGGAAAGCATGAAGCCGAGAGGAAGTTCCACAAGCAAGAAGTGCAGGATAAGAAACTGTTAGCATAAAAGTTATGACTACATCTAGATAGCTCAACTGTAAATTGAAGAGATCTTGCCACCAGTCTAGTATTGTGTTTAAATTCATATAGTCTAGGTACCATAGTGAATATTTACCTTGAATGTATTTATGAAAAAGGCACTGAAAGGTAACCTTATGGCAGTGGGCAAGTGACTGGGCCGAAATCAGGACCAATAATACTGAAGATTGTCCTTTGGATCTTATCGAGGAGCTACAGGAAAATATCAGAGGCGCTGGACCATATATGGCAACAATATTCTAAGCATGAACTAAGAATCGTAGACATAGATTCTGGAGTGAACTTTCTTAGCAGCTGATCTGGTGATGGATTCAATATAGTCTTTCTATCTCATGTCAGCTGAGAACATTAGCCTGAGAAGGTGTAATGAGTTACTTTCTTGGAGGATAGCATCAGTCATGCTGATGGAAGGCAGAGAGGGGTCTCTCAGATGATTAATCGAAAGTTTAGTTAAGGAGGCATTAAAACTTACAAGCCATCTTTTTTCTCTGTTAACGATGATAATCAGGTTGTTTTGTACATCAGCTCCCATTTTAAGCCAGTCTGACTGATCAGCCTTATTATCGAGGCAGGAGTAAATGGTAGTGTCATCAGTGTAGATACCAAGTTTATCATTCCTTTTTCCTTTCAGCTATTCTATTCCATCTGTGAAATATGGTGTTATTATATCATGAATATGATAATGCCCATAATGGGGGAAATGCAAATAGGGGGGGAGTAAATATTTCTTCTATAGTTCACTATTGTTACAACATAAAGGATTCATTTGCTTGAATCCATTTTAAAAATATTGACCTGAGAAAACAGCTTCTGAACAAGTTGACAAGGCTAAGCAAGCATCAGGAAATGAAGTATCCAACTTGACCAACAGAATTCAACCAAAGAAGGCTGGAAAACAGGTAAGTTAAAATATTTACATTCAATTTTTTTTATCTAGCTTTGGTAGATTTTTTTTTTAAAGTAGTTTATAAAAAAACAATTTAACTCTGTCACAATTTTTTTTTTTAAATAATCATCATCAGTTAACATATCTTCCACTTATATGTACCATATTCCTTTCATGACATTGGCGATCATGGCTCTCCACAATTTCCTGTCCTTTGTAGTTCTTAATAAATTTTGTCTTTTTATCACCTCTCCTAAACCTTGTTCTGACATTCATTTACTCAGGCTCACTAGGTATGTTATACATTGTTTTCCGTTAGCCCTCTTGCCTTCAATCTGCCCTGTGAGTATCAAATTTCCCAAGCCCTCTTTCCTCATTATATGCCCTAGAAATTTCAACTCTCTTTTCTTGATAAAGTGTCTTTCTTGTTTCTGTGTTCTCTAAAACTTTGTCATCGTTCACATGTTCACTCGATGATATTCTCAGCAACCTTCAACATTTAACATATTGTGTTTACATTTTAACAGGGATAAATTGTACACATTCATTAAATATGCATTCCTCAAAGAATTCAGATAAAAGATTATGTGAACACAAAAGAAATCTGTTACAATACAATAAATTACTATTTTTTTTTTTTTTTTTTAAGCATTACACCCCGAGCAAGGCATGAAGCCACTAGAATGCAGGGGGTTGCAGAAGATTGGGAGCAAGAGCAGATAGAAGTGATAGAAGAAAGGATGAGGAGAGGGATAGTAGATAGATCAAGGTAACTGGGGGTGTCGATTGACATTACATTTGAATAGTTTGAGATTATAGCTCTCAGGGAAACAGTAATTGGGAAGGGTGTTCCACAGGCGAGAGGTGCGAGGTATGAAGCTATTGGAGACGGCTACATTTTAAAGTTTCTACAGTGTAAGGGTGAGAGCGGGATGTCAGCCTCGTAAGGCGCTTGTATTCATGGAAACTGGGGACCAGGGAAAGCAGCTCATCGGAGCAATTGCCATGAAAGTATTTCTAGAAGAGACAGAGAGAGGCGACGGCGCTTCTGTGAGATAGTGGCTGCAGGCGAGACGCCAGATGAGGGCCAATCACATTACATATCCGTCTTTGGATCTTGTCAAGAACTCCGAGGTAAACAGAAGGTGCCCCAGACCATATATGGCAGCAATACTCCATGTAAGGGCGAATGGTCGTTTTGTATATTTGAAGTATCGATTCAGGGGAGAAAAATTTCCTGGCGCGGCACAGAGAGCCAACTTTCCTTGCGGTGGATGAAGCAATTGACTCAATGTATTTGTTCCATCTCAGGTCAGCAGTCAACGTGAGACCGAGCAGACGCAGGGAGTTGCTCTCAAGAAGTTGACTATCAGACATTCTAATGGGATGCAGGGAAGGATCTCTATGGTGATTAATAGAGAGTAGTTTAGTTTTTGAGGCGTTAAAGTTGACCAGCCAATTCTTACCTCAATTAACAACCGATTGGAGGTCCATTTCAAGACGCACGGCCAGGCTAGTTTTGTCGCCGGCACTAGATTTGTTTTTGAGGCAGGAGTAAATTGTAGTGTCGTCCGCGTAGATGCCAACTTGGGAATCTATGGCGTCAGGAAGGTCATTGATGAAAATAAGGAATAGAGTGGGGCCAAGGATGGAGCCTTGGTGAACACCTGCGTTCGTGGGATAGGAACTGGAGGAGAATCCGTTGAGAACGACCTTCAATTCACGGTTTGACAGGAATGATTGTATTAGATCAAACAATCGACTTGTAATACCATAACCCTGGAGCTTACAAAGAAGGCTGGCATGCCAAACCCTATCAAATGCTTTGGAGATGTCTAGGGCCACAGCACGAGCCTCACCGTTATTTTGAAGGGCTTGGTAGACGGTTTCAGTGATGGCCGTAAGCACATCAGCTGTACATCGGGCGTAGCGGAAACCATATTGCTTGTCTGAGAGCAGATCATGGGATGTAAGGTGGTTGACCACTTCGGTATTGATTAGGGCTTTTAAGTCTTTGCCGGAGAGGGGTAGGAGACTAATAGGACGGTAATTAGAGGGGTCAGAGTAGTCTCCAGAGTTCTTAAAGACAGAAACAATGGATGAGGACTTCCAGCAGTCAGAAAAACAGGATTCTTTGAGGCAGTAATTATATAGTTTAGAGAGGGCGGGCGCTAGCTCAGGTGCACATTTCTTCAAGACTATGACTGGTATGCCATCTCCACCACTAGCCTTGTGGGGGTCTAAATTGGAGATAATGCCCAATACCAATGACGGGATTATGTGTAAGCTGCTCAATAGGGCCTCAGTTCTTAGAGGGAAGTCTGGTATGGGTATACCGGAGGAGTCGAGCATTGAATTAAATGAGAATTTCCAAGCAAAGCATTCAGCCTTGTCAGTAGAGGAGGTCAAGACCTCGAACTGGTTTAATAAAGGAGGTATGGAGGGTTTTCTATTGTTCAGAACACTCTTGCACAGCCCCCAGTAATCTTTGGAGCCAAATTTGCGGGATGCAATACACTCCTTCATCCGAGCAGCAAATATTGTCTTAGCTTCGTTGAGGACACGCTTACACTCGCTACGAGCGGAGGCAAAGAGACGTCTATTGCAGTCCGACATGTCGCTACGAAATAGGTGAAAGAAGTTGTTCCTATGGGCAATGGCGGCTGAGCATGCAGCGGAGAACCAAGCAGAGGAGGGCGACTTGACCTTAAATTTCCTTGAGGGGATGGAAGCGTCGATTCCAGCTTTAACCCAGGATGGGACCTCAGAAGCACATTCTTGGACAGGGAGTGTAAAGACAACATCCCAGGGGACATCACGGAGGAAGTCACGGAATGAGTCCCAGTCCGCTCGTTGATAGTAGAACGAGGTTCTAGTGATGGGAGGTTCTTTGCGGGGTGTGGAGGTGAAGGAAATGTTAACAGATACCACGGCATGATCGGAGTTACCAAGAGCGTGGCGTTACAAGATTCAAGGATGGAGGTAAAACACAGATCGAGAAGGGAGGCCTTGCCTGCCAGGTTGAGGGCAAAACGCGTGGACAAGTTAACTATCTGCGTGAGGGATTGAGAAATTAAGTGTTTGAATGCCAGCCCGGTCAGTAGTAGCATTCTTGAGCCACTTGGTATGATGGGCGTTAAAGTTACCAAACACGAATATGTGAGCAAACGTGTGGCGAGAGAGGGCCTTGTCAATGCTGTCAGATATGCTATCAAGTATCCCACAGTCTTGAGAGGATGGAGAGTGATAGAGGAAGAAGAGATAGCTTACGGCATTGAGGAGAGATAGTCGGAGACACATGTATGAATGGTCTGGCGATTCGAGAGACAACTCTCTGGCCAGGGGGAGATGATCCTTGACATCGACACCAAGGCTGTGCATGTGGGTTAGTCTTTCCTAAGGAGAGGAAGGTAGCCGGGGATCAAGAGATCAGAGAAGGGAATAGACGACACAAGGTTTGTCTCACACAGAGACAGTATATCTGGGCAGTTTGCAGTGAGGAAAGATTCCATACTGCAGAAATTTGTTCTAATGCCACGGATGTTGGCTCACTGTAATGAGTCTGACCATAATTTGATTTTAAAAAATGCCAACCTAGTCAAAATAGAAAACAATTTACTAAGATGAAAATGTAATGAAAGTCCTTTAATTGCTAGATCCTGCATAGTGAATTTACGTCCAGGTTTCCTACTGCATCTCACCCTTCTTTTAGATCTTCTATTAGTGCAATGTAGGATATTTAATAACAAAAGTGATGGAAACCTAATGAAAAAGAAACTAAATGAAATTGTCTGGACTATAGAACCTGAAACATATATTTTAAAAAAACAAGGATTTTAATTTAAAATTATCAGCACCCCCTTTCTTTTATGTGCATGTATAGTCACATTTCCACTTTCCAATTTTTTCCCCAAAAATTGTTCTTGATATATAAAAAAAATTTATATTGTTTTCTCATAAAGGAGGCACGGTGGCATAATGGATAGCAGCTTGGACTGAGGAATCGGAGAGCCGAGTTCAAATTCCAGTTGAATCCATTACCTTCACTCATGTGCTAATACTCTTAGGAAAGGTATGAATCCTCTTCTTCTCCCTCCAGTTATGGGTAAATAGCAGGAGACTGGGTTCTATAACCTTGGATGACAGCTGGTCTAGGAGAAGAACAACTCTGAATTCAAATTCAAAACCTGCGGAGGGTCATTTGGGGGACCTTGTGACACGTAGTGCACCAGGTCTCTGTATTCGACCCTTCAAAAAATGTGGTTGGTTCTGCACAAAGCCTTCACCACTATAATCAAATCATACATGCTGATGTCTGGCTGCTTGTTCCTAGGAACTGAGTTGCTTGATCCTCATACGTTGAATATGATGGGAGAGTCCACCATTATAAAAAAATTTTATATCGTTTTCTCATAAACTGCATATTGCGTTATAATCATTTTTCAAATCGGTTTTCATGACCTCTATTTCCTTTAACCATGTAGAGCTGGAATTTTTATTACTGAAAGTAATCATTCCAGGCTGGCATATTTTTTATTTCTCTGCCATTTCACTGAAGCAGACATTAAATGCATGAGAGCATTGTTGCTTCCACTATCTGCCCTCTCTTTCTTTCAAGAAATGCATATATACAGCTTCAATGAACCCCAGAAGGAGACTTGCTCGAAGTTTAAAAGAAAAAGAAAAAAGGTCTACAAATATACTCTGTCCACTGCAGTGATACAAAGAATTTGTAGGCAGGGGACAGGTGAGTTGAATTTGTGGACATGAGAGTGGCAATGTATTACGAGCATCTCAACTCGGTATCTATGTTGATGATACAACTATATACTCCTGTCTTAATAGTAAATCTGATCAGTTTGATAAGGTCAAATTGGCAGCTGATCTCAAAAACAACCTACAATCTGCTGTTAACCAGAGTAAAGAATGGCTTGTTAATTTTAACCCTCCCAAAATGAAACTGCTCTCTATCAATCATCAGAGTCACTCTTTTCTGCTCTCATGATTGATGCTAACCTCCAGGAGAGTGACTTGTTACACTTTCTTGGCCTAAGATTTTCTGTTGACATGAAGCGGAACGGTTGTATTGAATCAATTGCTGCTGTGTCTGCAGCTAGGAATATTGGTTCACTTTCTTGTGTGAGACAATTTTTCTCTCCAGAATCTATCTTACATGTTTATAAATCTACTCTTCATCCATGTATTGAATATGGCTGCCACATATAGTTTGGTGCTCCTGCTATACATTTGGAGATTCTTGATAAAAGCCATAGAAAAATCTGCAATGTTATTGGTCCTGACCTGGCATCTAGCTTCAGTCACTTTTACACTGCCAAAATGTGACTTTTCTGTGCCTTTTCTATAAATACTTTTATGGTAATTGTTCTGATAAACTTTCTTTTATGGCACCAAGACTTTATGAATCTAAGCGCAGTACTAAATTGGCAGCAAGGTCTCATCATTTTACAGTTGAAGTGGCAAGATGTAACCCTAAGTTCTATGCTAATAATTTCTTCTGTTGCACTTCTCGCTTGTGGAACTCTCTTCTGGCCTCTGACTTCCCAGTCAACTTTGATCTTCAAAAAATTAAATGCAATGTCCATCATTATCTTCTGTCTTCTTAATTTCTGTTCTTTATTATTCTTTCTTCTCATATTCTCTGACACTCAGTAACTCACTGCATCTTAGTGGCTTTATTGCCTTGCTCGGGGGTGAAATGATTAAAGAAAAGCAATATATATGATAACTAAGAAACAAGCAGAATATTTAAACTACAACAAAGTTTTAGAGAAAATGGAAACAAAAAGGACACTCTCTCTCTATGTGCTATGTCCCCTCAGGATGTAGGCAATCATGGCTCTTTCCAATTTCCTAGGAGCTCTAAATAAATTGTCTTTTATTTCTAAACACTGTTCCGCCATCCATTTTCTCAAGATTGTCAAGTATATTATGCACTGTTTTCCTCTTGTCCTCAGTCTGTCCTGTGAGTATCAGATTTTCCATTCCTCATTATGTGCCCCAGAAATTTCAACTGTCTCTTCCTGATAACATTAGAAAGAGAGAGTTGAAATTTCTTGGATTCATAAGAAGAAAGTAGGCTTGGAAATATTGATACACAAAGGACAGATTGAAGGTAAGTGGGACAGAGGAAAACAACACATAACGTGAAGTTGAAATTTCTAGGGTACATATTGAGTAAATAGAGCTAGAAATATTAGAGTCACATGACATATTGAAAAGGGGAATATAGACTTGTCCTTTCACATACCCACATTGCAAGGTGTCAAGTCAGGTGAACGTGGTGGGCATTTCAACAGTGCATTCACATTATCACTGGCATACTTGATCTGTCTCATTGAGTTAAGCTGGCATCAACTTAGATTTTATTTCATTCAAACTTGAGATTAATTTAAGCGAGAATTGGGTGTGATTAGACTACATAATGATGTAAAAATTTATGGGACACCCTGTATATCAACAGATACAAGTTGAATGGGAAATAGTTTTAACCCCCCCCCTCACACACTCACGTTATGTTAGCATAAAGGCACCAGACAAAAAAGAAACATAGTTCCTGATCATTCTATCTTCCTCTCTTTGTTTTTCTCTCATGATCTTATTCTTAACTTTGTCTTTATATTCAATAAGTGTGAGTAGTGTTAAGTTAGCTTCTTACACAATGTGAATTTATTATAGCAATATTTATGAAGCTTCTAGTGTAGAATGACTTTAACATTAACTCCAAAAACGTATCTGAAGAGCTCGTGTGAATATTTAGAAAAATGCAACAATCTCCATTTAGATTTCAATGAAGCCGAGAGTTATCTCCCTTACTCCTTAGTTTCTTTATATTTCCTTTAGTACTTGTTGAGCTCCGATATTAAATATCTTTTTTTAAGCTGGAGTGAAATTATTGTTTTTGTGTCTTTCTTTTAAAAATGTTATAAATCTACAAAAGGTGAGTATGAATAGAGACAAAAAAAGGAAAAGTTAGCCCATGCGTTTCGTCCTCTGAAGAACTTAACAAGGTTTTCCTTTTTTGTCTCTATTCTCACACACACTCGCACACACATAAGCTATCAAGCATGTTTGGTTAAAAGAATTATTTAGACATGTCTATTTATTTTAGTCTTAAACCTTTCAAATCCACGAGTTAATTTCTTTGTGGCTGTAAAAAACTGATTAAGAAAAATTCCAAAATTTTCTTTCAAATAATATTTACTTTCTCAAGTATTTTCAATCTCATCTGAGACCATTTTATTTTTCACTTTTCAGGGGTAGCATATCTAAGGATGTGTCAACATCGTAAATACAAAATACTTTTTTTTACCGCTATGTAAGGGAGGTAACTTAGGGGATTTTTCTAAAAGATTATTTTAATTTAGTATTTTTTTTTTTATATATATCACTTTGCTACTACAAAACATTTAAGAACTTTGTTGCTATACTTGTAGTTTATTTATTTTGGGGCACAATTCTCTTAAGACTTATACAAAGGGCTTGTAGAATTTGAAAGAAAATTTTAGAATTTTTCATAATCAATTTTCTACAGCCACCAAAAAATGAATTTGTGGACTTGAAAATGTTAAAACTAAAATAAATTGAATAATGCATCTAAATTATTTAACCAAACATGCTTGCATGAAAATATACTGCCTACATATATGTATATATATATATATATATATATACATTCATTAAAAACGACAGACAAGGTACTTAATTAATTTTTCTTGTGTTCGAAAAAGAGCTTTCTTTTCTGGACAAAGAGTGTGTATGAATTGTCCAAATGTTTTATATTTCTGAGCACTTTTGGCTATACCTTTAGCCATTATCAAGGATGATTCGATTTTTCAGCTTAATTGAGTGTGTGCATTATCTGTATGTTTTAGTGTCATGTAGGGATGTTTTAATTTCTGAATACGGTTAGCACATTGTGGCCTTGTTCGTAGTTAATATTGTTAAGAGTTGTTTTTTTCCTTTTTATTATTAAAGCTTCCATTATTTTTAATCTTTTTTTTTTTTTGCAGGTGGATGCAGTTAACATATTTGTGTTTTCTACTAGTATGTTTCTAATGGAGTCTGGTAAATTTGTGTGTGTGTGTGTTTAAATGAGTTCTAATGGAGCTGTGATCAGATAGGTGTAACATAAGCCGTCTGGATAAGCATGTAGTTGTGTAACCAATGTAATTATTTATGATCAAACTGAACTCATAAATAATTACATCGGTTACACAACACATAGGAAAGAAGCATGATAAAGTGGTAAAAAAAAAATTTGTTTGATGCATTTTGTCCTCTATGACTTCAAATGACTAAGTTTGGTATTTACATTGATGTGACTACACATGACAAACATACATACATATATATACATAATATAAGAAATATATATAATATCTTACATTAATTGCACAACTGCAAGTTTTATGCTGAAGCAATTTTCAAGTGCAATTAATGTAAGATATTATGATGTATATTTCTTAATATATATATATATATATATATATATATATATATATATATATTATTTAAATAGCTCTGTTACTTAACATTGAGCACTGTTTTCTTACACTATAGAGTATTTATATATGATCGATCGCTCGTATAGCTACCTATATTTACCCATATATATATATATATATATATATATATATATATATAATATATATATATATATATAAGAATCCAGCAGAAAAAAATAAGAACAGATAAGGAACAAGTAGGAAACGTTTATAAACTTAATGTTTCACTTTTATTTAAGCATCACTTGAAATTTTTCCATTGAACTTCTGATTAAGGTTAAATAAAACTAAAAGTGATACATGCTACAGTTAAATTTATAAAGGTTTCCTATTTGTTCCTTATCTTTAGCCACATAAACTGTACATCCTATACTGAAGCCTTCTACCTCGAGTGGCTCTTGGGCCTTGGACAGAATGAACATCATAAAAACAAAAAAATAAAAGAATAAATTAAAAAGTGCAAAGAAAATTTTATTGTAGTCTTCTCTTACTCCGTGTGTGCGTAGAGAGACAAAGCTATTTGGTTCCTGGGAAGGATATATGAATACCTAACCAGTTCTTGAATTATACCAAAGATTTTCTTGATATTGGTAATATACTGTTGTAATCCGAAATAAACAATTTCAGTTCTACATTATCTCCCTTTGATACAAAAATATTTTTCATTAAATTGAAAGCATTTACGTTTTTAAAGATTTCCTTGTCTTAAAAAGATTTTACTGTTTTGTAGAAAATTAACAATCATGCACACATGCTGTAGTTAGTTTTCTTAAAATTAATTCAATGAATTTTAAGAACTGTCTGAAGGTTTGCATTTAACAGATGGAATATAGGATCCTTTTTCTTTATCCCAACCATCATAATAAATACACAAGTTCAATACATAATAAAAAGATAATACATGTGGTAGGCTATCTCTTCACTTTTATTTATCATTTCCTTTCATGACTGAACAACTTTCTGTCTTTTGTTTCTCTAAGTAAACCTTTATCATCCTTCTTTATGAGTATTAAATTCACCAGGCTTAACTTCCTCGTTAGGTCTCCCAGTAATTTAAGCTGTTGCTTTCTGAATGTAAGCATTAGTTTCTGTGAATTTCCTGGGCACTTGTTTTCTTTTCTTTTTTTTTTTTTAACTATTAACCCCAAGCAAGGCAGGAATGCCACTAGTACACAGGGGGTTACAAGGAGTGAAAATGAAAGAGAAGACTGAGAATATGAAGGAATAAGAACAGGTCAAAAGATGAACGTGATTCAGGAAGACAGAAGACAGCAATTCACATTGCATTTAAATTTTTGAAGATTGTAGTTATCAGGGAAGCAAGTAAATGGAAGGGAGTTTCACAGGTGAGAAGTGCAAGAAAAGAAACCATAGAAGTGGCAGTTGCCTTTAGCTATTTCAACAGTAAAATGGTGGGACCTCCATGCCAATGATTAAATTCATATAGTTGAGGCACCAGGGGTGGGGGGAATCGACAGAGTAGTTGCCATGAAAATATCTGTAGAAAAGACAGAGGGAAGACACATCACATCCGACTTCTTAACAGGTGAACTCATAAAAAAATAAGCAAAAAAATTAAAAGGAATGTTTACAGATTATCATTTATTTGACTTTTCTCTACATGTGACCTTTGCCAGAATAAAAAAAAATATTAATGTTTTATCATTTCCAAAGTTTTGTTTGTGGGGAGGGATCCTTTAGATAATATAGGTACAGTGTCAAATTGATCACTGAATCCATGAAGAGTTATCTATACTTTTTTTTTCATTTCCAAATTCAAGATTGAAACTGTGTTTTCATCATTTATAACTGCATGTTACTCATGTTTTTGTTTCCTAATTTGGGATTTCCAGGTAGTCAAACTTTACCTTACACATGAACATACACACACAGATACAAATACAAATCACATACAACGGCAAGCATTCACTGGTTAATTAATCACCACTATGTTATTATAGGCAATTTACAAATTGCAGCAAAGCGACAATTTTGTAATCGCTCTATTTTTATGTAGTCAGTTTTGTGCACTTTTGGGAGAAACGGATCACAGAAGCTTTCTTAAGTCTCCCCAAAGCTCGCTCACTGATTGGTCTATGCCAACCAATCAGATCGTCTGCACGTGAAGAATAATTCTTACTGCGCAGCAATCTGGAGCTTACAGTCGCCTATAAAAGCTAAGGTCTTTTTCATCTCATTAGTGAGAAAGTCAACTGCCAAACGAATCCACGACAGTTGAAACCATACACCAACTTTCTCACTCACACACAACACTTACATGCTGAACATACCTTGTATACACTCACATAAACTCTTCTTACACAGCAATATCTTTCAAGAACAATCATTACAAGAGACTCTCATGAACATTCTTCCAGTGAACTTTGGAACACTAAAATAACAGGTAAAGAGAGACAACTCTTGGTTAATTCAACCTTTTCTTACTTAAATGCATGTTTTACTTCACATCGTTGTTTGATATTGTACATCTTGTTAAATACATATTTTATGTGTAACAATGTCTGGCTTATCCTTTTCTGCGTCAGCCCTGCTTTCCTAATCTAAAGTTAAATTAATGTGGTGAAGTCTGCCACAGGCTCATAAATAGAAAATATCTATCAGCCATGTATATAGTGGCCTCTAATATTTTTTTTTGTGGGGGAGTAAATAACAGATTCGTCTACTTCAGTGTTTCTCAAACTTTTTAAGCAACATCACACTTAGGAGCAAATGAAAATATCATGGCAGACTTAGCAAAATTTTTAAAGGGTATACATTTAAATGCTATGAAATAAAAACTATAGATTTAAAAGAATCAATCAAATTTGAATTTACTTTATTTCAATTCAATGTTTTTAGTCAACTATTTGTGCAGTTTATTTAGTGTGAAATCTGGACTTGGTATTTTATTCACAGTTTCTTTAATGTTTAGTCAAATGTGTGATAAGGAGCTCCTCATTTCTCCTTCACTTGAGTGTCGTCTTTCTCACTTCTGATTTTTGATGTTAGGGTTGAGAAACCTAATTTACATAAATAACAAGTAGAAAATTGCAATAAAACCGATAAAACCTTTTTAACTAATGCGGGATAAAAAAAAAAAAATGTTTAATACTTATTCATTTATTCAAATATTAACACTTTACCATTACTATTTACATACACACACACACACATATATATATATATATATATATATATATATATATATATATATATATATATATAATTAATGAAAAACAGACCACTTTAAGGTACCATTACAATAATTTATTTCACCAAAATCCTTTTAAAGGACTCCGGATCATCAGGTAGCACTGCCAACAACAAAATGAAAGGAAAAATGATATTGAATATTGATGGGTAGTGTAATTTTTGTAATTTAACAGGTGGGGTGAGAGGGGTAGTTAAAGAGACAAGGTAGAGTATAGGGAGGGGTTAATTTCATATCTCTCTTAAGCGTGCTTTACCTTGGGGTAGGAGGAGTGACCAGATCTTGACCTATTTAGATAGTTAACTTAACGGAAATGATATATAGAAATGGGAGGGGAGTAGGGAGAAAAGAAAAGGAAAAATGGAAAAGAGAGAGGAGACAGAAGACAGT
>OZ010596.1:99773648-99908648 GCA_963932145.1 Acanthosepion lycidas
AAATATTCAACTGATGATTCTGTGATTTCATTTTTTGATTGAATTCAAATGCTTATTTTCTGTTGATACCTTGAGAATTTTAGCAACTGGATTTTGTTGCTAGACATCACAACTTTCATCTAAATTTTCATGTTCTTCATCTTTATTTAAATTGATCACTTGGTGTTTGTCCGAATGATGCTGATTATTCAACAAGGAAAACATCCCATTCTCAGAATAGGACAGTGGTCGATTAATAACAGACTCTAAGTTGCCTGAGATGGTACCAAGAAGTAGAGAATCGGTATCTTTTGACAGTTGATGCTGAAATATCTGAAAAAGAAAAAATATATATTATTTGCTACAATGTAAAATGTATGTTTTTTTTTAAACAAATCTTTTAAATTTCACTAAAATAAAATAAACAAAAAAAACTAGGAAAAATACTTGACAGAAAGATCCAACCTGTGGTTCATACTCCATCTATATCCAGAAAACCTTATAGTTTCTAGGTTATTTAGTGGCTGGGGCCAAGGTTAGTATTTTTGATCCCTTAGTCATAATAATTTGATAGTAGCTCAAAAACTCGTGGCCTTCAAAAAGTTGCATTTAACCAATTTCTCTCACATGTCTTTATTATTTATTTTTCAGACATTTCTCAATAGTGTTTCATGCTGATATCAACTCACCAGCTCCTTGACTAGTTAAATATATAATAAGTATTCATCCAACAAGTTTGATGAAAAAGAACCAACAAGGTTTGTCTGTTTAATTTTGATTGTATTTTCCCAATTTTTGGTTAAAATGTTGAATATTGTTATAGACAAGCGTATCGTTGCAAGAAAGAAATGACAACAGCAGAAATAGTTTTCTGTGATTTATTTCAATAGGAACATGTGGTTTAGGGACAGCTACCTTGTGGTATAGTTCATAAGCCAGCTGCCGACCTGGGTTGATCTCTCATAGTAGTTCTCATTGGTTGGCGTTGTGCTCCTCCTGCTGACTGACCGTGACAGGTCTCTTCCCTGGCCTCCTGTTGACTACTGTTGTACTTCCCCATGTGACCCCTTTTATGGTGTTTTTTATGGATTAACAGGCTCAAATAACAATGCGAGTATAATTAGGAGGGAAGCATTTTTATTGGTCGAAAAATAGAAACGCTTTAAAATATTTTATTTTTCGACTGGAACTCATGCGTCAGGCTTATGCATAGATGACGATAATGGTCATTTTGTGATGGGGCCTTGTCCTGTTCGCATCTGGCTCTCGCTCTTGAGTACGTTAGTTTATTTGCCTGCAAATCAGCCGAGATATGTCTTATTTTATTTTATAACAATATTTTTCTTGAAGTTGGGGATAAACTGTCTAAAGTTAATATTTTGTTATTTTTTTTTTGTTCAAGTAATTTAGAATTTCTCAATCATTATCAAGAGCCAATGTGATATCTGGGTGGTAGTTAAATTTCATTTGTCTTCATCCTGGTATTCTTTAGGAAGCTGGACTTTTAAAATGGTTTAGTGTGATGTGATATATAACAGCTATTGGGAACCAGGCTGCACAAAACGGATGTGATTTGATTTTATTATAATACTAATAAAATATGTACCCAATCCAAGATACCTTCACCTATGGTGAATGATATATGATTTAATCTGGCCTGTTTATGTTGTATACTAATAGCTTCTAAAGTTTTGAGTCTTTCCTTGCATTGAGTGCTGTACAGTAATTTCATGTTATCTACTAGTATTTGTCTTATATTAATAGTTATACTTTGGTTGTTCAGTGCGCGGATTGTACTGAGTTGTGACAGGTTAATCTGCAAGAGAGTGTGGTGCATACGTGTCCAATGTAAGTATTTAATGTTGTCTTTTGATTATTAGTGTTGGAGAAGAAAACTTCCAGTGGGTATGAGAATTCATAGACATTGTTTTTACATAATGAACATTTATAAGGCCTGGTGTTGTTGGTAATTATTAAGTTGGATGTTTTAAACTTTTTGTAGTATATAATAAATCTTACGTGTTAGGATCATTGAGTGAATTGCTTTTTATTGCTTTTTCATCCTGATTATAATTAGGGTGCATTTGGTTATGATAGAATGAGTTAATGGTATGTTTATTTTTGTTTGTGTCAGTGAGGGGATCTGGTATCATATATATACACACACACACACACGGAGTCTGCCAACAAAATGTATACACACTTCAGGAAACCAAAAACTTGTCTTTTGTAGTTTTATCAAATTGCGATAACACTGTTCACTGTTATTTTCTATTTTCTCGACAGATGGCATTACTTTGGCAGCCCTTAGACAAGAAATTGAAAATGCATGTGCAGCAATCCCACTGGACGTTTTTGCCAATGTTGCCCAAGTAGTAATTTGCTGTACTGATGAATGTCTGGAAGCTAAAGGCCACCATTTTGAGCATCTCTTGTGATTGTAGAGTCCAAAGGTCACTTGTATTAATCTTATCTTATTTAAATTCATTATTACAATAGCTATACAAGTTTTTCCTTTTCTGAAGTGTGTGTGTGTACATTTTTGGGGATGACTACACACACACACACATATATATATATATATATATATATATATATATATATATATATATTGATCAAGACGAGTGACAAGGCTTTTTATACAATTTTTCTTGTGTCCATACAAGTGTTTTCTTTTCTGGACACAAAGTGTGTAAAAGCTGTCCTAAAGTCATGCATATCTGAGTGCTTTTGGCTATTCTTTTAGCCATTATCAAGGACGATTTGTATTTATTCTTAACTAAATATGTGGGTTTTTTATGTATGTGTATAAAATTATAGGAATGTTTTCTTTTCTGAACATGGTCAGCACATTGTGGCCATGTTCATAGTTAATCTTATTGAGTGTTGGGTTTTTCTGTTTCTTTATGAGGGTATCCAGACAAGAAAACACTTGTAGAAACACAAAAAAAAAATTAAATAAGCTTAATCTCGGTACATTGTCAATCGTCTTTAATAAAACATGTATAAAAGAGGGATCACTGCCTAAATACCCAATCGTCAATATAGATATATATATATATATATATATACACACACATGTACCAGGCTGAATCAAAATCTTGTGGGGTTTTCACTTATAATTTTTGTCAACTTGTATTGTCATCTCATATCATTAAGTTGATAAATCTTGTTGCCCAATGTAAACAATATGGACTTATATGTATCTTAGCAAAATTGGATGATTTTACATACTATTAACTATGGTAAGGTCTTTCAGTACATTTGGAAAAAAAAAGTATGAAAATCAAATTTTACCAGTTTTCTTGTCTACAAATAATACAATTAAAATATTTTGCGTATATTCGTAAAAAAAAAGAATCTCATATTTTTGTACATACACTGCCATCAGAGCAATTAGTATTTAACCTAATTTCACAGTATTGAAATTGTCCCTATTAAATGCTAAAAAAAAGTTTAATTTTTATTTTATTTTCAAAGTTCTACTCACATAAGAGGTGGAGTTTAACAACGCAAAAGGTATATTTTTTTTCTTTATTTTCACTGCCCTTTAAATTTTGATCAGCAGTGTCTATCCTCCGATTAAATTGATGTATTTTTGAACCCTAATCCCCATAAATTGTGATGATTTGCCTTAAACTTTGTATTTTCCTGAGTTCAGATGAAACCTTTTCAAAAATTTATTTTGCATTTTTAGTGTACATATATATATATATATATATATATATATATATATGGGGTAAAAATCATTAATTTTTTTTTTTTTTTTTAAGCTAGAATAAATATAATGAGTACTTTTGAAAAGATTTCCATCAAAGAAGTTTTTTTAACCAGATGAATCCTGAATCCTAAAAGACATTTACCATTTTCTGATTGGCTCGTAGGGATGCACTATGACGCTGGTTAGCAGTGATGACTTTTTCTTGAAGTCGTTTGTTTTCATCTTCCAAGAATTTCAACTGAACTTCATGCATTGACAAATTTCTTGTCAGTTCTCTGATCTTCTGGAGCTGTTCAGAATTTCTTTAAGAGAAGACCAGAAAATTATGACATCTTAATTTCTACCATCATATGGTTCTTAATGAAAAAAGGCAGAAATATTCTAGAAGAAAGAATTTAAAAGTCATGAAGTTGGCATTTCACTTCTGAACAATGAACAATAGCATCAAGTAATACAATCCAAATGCATGATTTAGATAGGTTATTTTACCAGCACACCAACCCCATGTGTCATTTTGCACCGAATCAGTTAGACACTAAATAAAAACAAATCTTAAAACAATTTTCCAGACAAAAGGTGGACATGTAATTCACTTTTAGTTGCATTTTGTAGCCAGGTGTTTATTCAGTTTCCTTCTTATATTTTGGGGTAGAGTTTTGTTACTTTTAAGAATTCTAGAATGGCTTTGAGCTTGACACTCTCAAAGAGGGCCCTAAGGTTGGATATATTGTAAAAGTATTTTTGTAAAGGTGACAGTGAGTAACTTTTGGAAGGTCTTCATTTTTTGATTTTAGGAGGAAGGAGTGGGTTATGTGAGTGTGTCCAATTTTGATTCTTGTAGGAATGACATCTTTTCTTGAGTGTCTGGCATTGTGATGTTGTACAGTCAGAATGGGTTTTATTTTATATAGTTTGTTGTTTGTTTGTGTGTGTGTATTCCATGATTTTTGCCATTGTGGCTTTCAAGTCTGTAAAAGGAATTTTGGAATTTGATATGTACATTGAAAGGGATTCCCCTGTTGCCTTATTCAGTTCATTGATCAGTTTTGTATTTATTAATCACAAATATCTCTTTGAGAGGGGTTTCTATATGTTAACTAGAGTTTATGGGTTAATATTATTAACATACACCCTACAAGAACTTAGATAGCATTACATTGATTCCCATTGTTCATGGTTTGCTTATCTACAATCAACTCTAAAATCAAACAATTACCTGATTTATGGAACTGACTTTTTATCTATTATAATTACTAGAACAAACCAGTCATTGTCCATTTAAGTGATTAGTTCTATAGTAATTAGGAAATGAAAAATCCTGCTGATTTCAACATTTTTAAAGACTGGAGAGAGAAAACTTTCATTAGTCTTTGAAAGAATGATAATAATGCAAATGTAAAACCTATGAAAGATTTTACATATTAAAATCAAAAGTAACATTGGATACTCAATGAATATTTCACTATCAACATAAATTAGAAAAACCATGAGACTTCATCTCAATGTTTAAACTACTCCCAATGAACTTCAGTTAAGGATAGTAAAAAAGAGTATGCACATTGGCAAGATCAGATTTAAGGAAGATATTCTACCCAAAAATTAGTTCTTGCAGTTTCATATACAAAAAGAAGTGCTGCTTTAAGTGAAAAAAGTAAGTCTTCTATCAATCATAATTTTTGTGGGTAAGGTTTGGAACGTTTTTTTTCATATGAATTCAGGAACCTGCTAACATAGAATATATATAATGTCAGAAATATGTAAATTAGGTTGGTGCAAAAATAATGACGTAATAATTTCGTATTTTGACGTTAAAATATATGTCAAAAATGACATTATTACATCATGATTTTAGCACCAACCTAGTACATATATGAAATGCCAGAAATATATATATATATGCCAGAAATATATATATATATATATATATATATATGCCAGAAATATATATATATATATATATATATATATGCCAGAAATATATATATATATATATATATGCCAGAAATATATATATATATATATATATATATATGCCAGAAATATATATATATATATATATATATATATATGCCAGAAATATATATATATATATATATATATATATATGCCAGAAATATATATATATATATATATGCCAGAAATATATATATATATATATATATGCCAGAAATATATATATATATATATATATGCCAGAAATATATATATATATATATATATGCCAGAAATATATATATATATATATATATGCCAGAAATATATATATATATATATATATGCCAGAAATATATATATATATATATATATGCCAGAAATATATATATATATATATATATGCCAGAAATATATATATATATATATATATGCCAGAAATATATATATATATATATATATGCCAGAAATATATATATATATATATATATGCCAGAAATATATATATATATATATATATGCCAGAAATATATATATATATATATATATGCCAGAAATATATATATATATATATATATGCCAGAAATATATATATATATATATATATGCCAGAAATATATATATATATATATATATATATATGCCAGAAATATATATATATATATATATATATATATGCCAGAAATATATATATATATATATATATATATATGCCAGAAATATATATATATATATATATATATATATGCCAGAAATATATATATATATATATATATATCCCAGAAATATATATATATATATATATATATATATCCCAGAAATATATATATATATATATGCCAGAAATATATATATATATATATATATATATATATATATCCCAGAAATATATATATATATATATGCCAGAAATATATATATATATATATATATATATATATCCCAGAAATATATATATATATATATATATATATATATATCCCAGAAATATATATATATATATATCCCAGAAATATATATATATATATATATATATATATATGCCAGAAATATATATATATATATATATATCCCAGAAATATATATATATATATATATATATATATATATATCCCAGAAATATATATATATATATATATCCCAGAAATATATATATATATATATATATATCCCAGAAATATATATATATATATATATATATCCCAGAAATATATATATATATATATATATATATCCCAGAAATATATATATATATATATATATATATCCCAGAAATATATATATATATATATATATATATCCCAGAAATATATATATATATATATATATATATCCCAGAAATATATATATATATATATATATATATCCCAGAAATATATATATATATATATATATCCCAGAAATATATATATATATATATATATCCCAGAAATATATATATATATATATATATCCCAGAAATATATATATATATATATATATCCCAGAAATATATATATATATATATATATCCCAGAAATATATATATATATATATATATCCCAGAAATATATATATATATATATATATCCCAGAAATATATATATATATATATATATATATATATATATATATATATCCCAGAAATATATATATATATATATATATATATATATATATATATATATAATAATGCCAGAAATATATATATATATATATATAATTAATACAAATGTAAATCATCAATTATTAAAAGATAAACGTATCTGCATGGTGTTAGTGAGTCATGCCACAAATTTTTTTTTTAAATTAAAATATGAATAATAAATTATATTTACTTGCTTAAAAGTTCCCTTCGTTCAACAGAAAGCCTCTTGTAGCTATTGTCCAATTCCTCACGTAATTCATGTTCTTTGTTGAACATAGACCTTGCTACCAGAAGATCTTCTCTCAGGTGAGATAATTGTTCTTTGAGTTGCCCTCGTTCTTGATTGTACAGTTCCCTGAATGAAGATTGTTTAGATGAGCAAACAAGAATATTTGGAATGGAATCAACTTTTAAGTCTTGAATATATTAAGATTATAGTTTTGGAATAGTAAAAATAAATGTTAACTTTTAGTTTATTTGCAGACAGCCAGCCAGGAACATTCTCCAGTGATTTTCTTATATATATATATATATATATATATATATATAAATGCATATATTTCATCAGAATATTTTTAGGACAGTTTTCATTGAATAATTTTGACATGTCTTGTGTACTTATTCTCCATAGGATCGTTTCATATTCATAGATAAGCTTTTTTGTATGATTATTGAAGGACAAGCGGAAAATGCTGTGTTGATTAATTTTTTATTTTATGATCTGAGTACTTTTGAAATGTCATCATTAGGTTATTGTTAATCAGGTAAGTGTTGTGGTGTTCATTGTAGTTATCATCTGAAAATTAACTTTCTTATATTTGGAGTAAGGAATTATATCTTGCAAAGGATTTCTGACACGAGTAGTTGAAAAATAAAGTAAAAACTATTAGTACGATCATTGTTTTTTTTTTTTAAAAATGTCAATCTATTGTAGACATTTTAAAATGTTTGTGGTGTATTGTAAGAAAAATGAATTAATAAAAACCTGGCCCTCAGGAATTTAGTTCTTATTCGATGTTTTCTATCTTCATATTTCTTTTGTTGCAATTCATGCCTCTCATTTGCAGAAAGCAGTGCCAATTTGAGATCATTCACTTCCTGTAAGAGGTGATTGTTCTCTGCTGCTAAATTACACAGTGATTGCTGCAAAGAGAAGAGACCACATAGCGAAACAGCAAAATTATTAAATTTACAAGAATATTAAAAAATATTTTTAGTAACTGACATTTTATATATAACAAAAATTTCTAATCTTGGATTATATATATATATATATATATATATATATATATCATAGATAAAGAGAGAATATTTATGAAAAATTTCTTGACTTCCTACTTTTGATTATAAAGCTGAAATACATACCACCTTTCAGCAAATCCATTAGAAGTCGTAAACATAAAATTTTTATAGGAAGTTGAAAAAAAACAAAACAAATAAAATAAAAATAAAACAGAAATAATTCTTTTTAAATGTAACTGAATATTATTTACATGTACAAGTGTTTCTTCCAGAAACTACCATATTATTAAACATAAAATTAATTTTTTAATTTTTATTCACATAGAAATTCTACCATCAATCTGAGTATCTGTGCTTTATATATATATATATATATATATATGCATGTGTGGGCATTGAAGACAACACCTAGTTGTGACAGTCTGTTAAATGCTTAAGATGCAATCATCAGGCCTGACAATTTATTTGAAGCATGAATTTTTGAAACACGGTAATTCCTGTGTAGTGAAGGTACCATATTTTAAGTCAGTTAATTTATAATATTTATGCTCTGTAAATTTATTTTGTAAAAATAAAAATATCAATAAGAACACCGGATTATATATCTTACTGTTCTTTCATTTTACTATAATATATATATATATATATATATATGTGTATGTGTGTGTGTGTGTCTTTCAGCATTGGTACAAGAGTCTTGTGGGCCCCTACGCTACTATATCTCAATTTATTCATATAAAATACTAATTTTATTGTAACCTAATTATTTACAAAATTGGATCATATGAAATATAGGTAAAAATTGAAAATAAATCCAATGTATCTAAATACAAATTAGAGACCTGTCATAATTGATCATTTCAATTTAAATAAATCAAAAATGTTTTGTGGCAATTTTGAATATCAACTTGAGATTTTCCTTGTTAAAAACTTGAAAAATTTTAACACATTCAATATTACAGATAAAAAATATTGAATTTTATATAATGTTTTTTGCAACACAAATTCACAATTTGGATGAAAAATAAACAGAATGATATCAAAATCCACAAAGATTTTTCATCCTTTAATAATAAAATGTAAGTAGAAAAGAAAGCAAATGTTGATAAGATAGCAAGTTTCACAAAGCCAGGGCCCCAATCAGGCTTGCCCCCAACCCTGGTCAGTGAAGTTCAGGGGTAGTATGCACCAATCCTGTATTTTCCAGTGGTCATGTTTGCTTTTGTTTGTTCTTTAATATGGCAGTTGCAGCAGCACCTGCTGCATAAGTCAGCATTATTTCTTACCTCCCTTTAGTATTTTGTCCAATATCATAAAGTCAGTTTATGAACCAGTAACAAACTTTTACTAAACAATTTTGGTATGCTTTTCAATATTTACTGTACAGATGGATGGTTGAAAATTTTTCATGTGAAAGTGGGCTATGTTGCAAAAAAGGGTGGGAACCTCTGTTTTAATGGATATACATCTTAAAGTAAATGCCCTGTTTTTTTTTTTTAGGGGGGTAGGGGTTATAAATTAATGAATTACATCTACTGGATTGTGTAGTCAAGAATCTTAAAGAAAATATGTCCCACAGCAGGTTTTGAACCTCCATGCCTCTTTGTAAGGGAAACCTCTATCTGATGCAGCATGTCTTAGACCACCCAGCCACAAAGAGTTTCACAGTCCAATAAGATTCAATTACCCTTTTAATGAATGCACGTGCTCTCCTTAAGAACTCCTAAAAGCCTATATCACCTTAAAAAAACAAAAAAACAAAAACATTACAGTCATCTCTAGGTCATTTTGCAATTGCTTTGATTATAATTACTGCTTAGAAATTGTGGAGATCCATTAACACCTACATAAACAAATTTCTGCCTCTCTCTCTCTCAAAAATAATTAAACTTACTGAGTTTTTTGACACATCTTTTTCCTGCCTTGTTTGGTTGAAACCAGCCGATTGAAGTCGATTAATTTCTTGTCTCATGTAATTTTGTGTCTGGTGCAGTAATTTACTGGAAATGACATAAAAGAGAAAAGTTTTAAAAAAAAATAAAGAGGAATTTTAAAAAGTTGTTTGATTGGAGGTTAAGTTCTTTGAAATTTAATGCCATTCGTTTTAACAGCTTATAAAAATCATTCTTTTTTGTGAAAGAATATTGCAGTAACAATTTCTGAGAATAACAAGGAAATTTTCTAGATAAAAGTCCTACTATGTAGCCCATGGTTGGGTGGAGATGGATTTATACTTTTTCCAAGGGAATTTGTGTATAAGTAAATGTAAAAAAAGCTGAATTCTTATTCTGAGCCACTATGCACTACACATCTAATTTAATACTAAAAAGATGAAAAGAAAATTCATTTTTCAAACCGTTTTTAGCAATTTTTTTTTAATTTAAAGACTATCCCATAAACCCTAAGAATATTTCAGGTTTTGCTTCTGCAGTATAGTTGTTTTTCTAAACACATTTCATGTCTTACATTCTCTATAAAGATCTTTAGAAAGGTAAAGTTAGTAGCAATTAACTAACTTAGTAATTGTAGCAATTTAAAATCATTTAAAACTGCTCAAAATATATGAAATACTGAAAATAGTATGCAATCTACTGTTTTCTGATTTCAAATATTACTTAAAGTATAACGTTATGTGTATGTATACAAGACGAATAAAGCCATGTTATAATAAAGAGGAATGAAAAAAATCAGAATAAATGGAGGTTCTTTAAAAAATGGCATGAATTTGGGGTGAAAAAAAATGATAAAATCTAATAAACAGGGAGGGGTATCAATAAATAGTAGGGATGACAGGATAATGCTTAAAAAAAGTCTTTTGAAAAAAAGACAAGACCTTGAAGAAGAACTAAGAATAAATGTCCATCAATGTCTTTATGTAAAACAGTATAAAAAAAAAAAAATCAAAAATATTTTCATAATATAAAAAACTATTATAAAATAAAAACAAATAGGAAAACAAAAATTTAACATGTTTCACTTTTATTTAAGCTTCATCAGAAATTACTTTTTGAGAAATGAATTAGAGAAGAGAATGTTCCATTACTTAGAATTCTGTGTTGTTTGTTTTTTTTATCTGGAACTTTCTCTTCCATAACTCATTCCACCAAAAAATTCTGATGAAGCTTAAATAAAAGCGAAACATGTTAAATGTTAAATAAACGTTTCCTGGTTTTATCATTTAGTCAAATTTAATCCATATTTAACTTCAATTATAAATGAATTTCCGTAAATGACCACCAAATACAGTCCTTCACTCGATTATCTAGACACCTTGGGAGAGAGGGTTTGAAAAATATGTTCAGATCATTCAGTACCTAAATTATCAAAAAAGAATGAAGAAAAAGTTCATTTTCTGAAATATTTCAAATGCATGGTTTTGCCCAGTTTATTTTTTATGAAAGAAAGTTTCAAGCTGGCCTTACGTAAAATTAGATTAAAATAAATGTATACATAAAGGCAGCTTCTGGTTGAAAGCATAACCAACTTAAAAATGTCCAAAACATAATCGTTACTGTTATGGGGTCCACCCACTTTTTGATATAAGTGGACTCGACCAAAGTGTTACTGGGACTGCTGCCGTTAAATAACCCGAGTCAGTCAGAATATACGGAGAGATAGAGTAAGCAGAGATTGTGATCGAGTTGGAGGTAGAGTAATAATGTGAGGTAACTGCTTGTAGAAGTCAATTACAAGCACATAGACTCTAAGGAAGTCCTACTTCAAGACTATATCTATATTATTATTATAACTAACCGCGTTCCTGGATTTACTAACAGTATTACCCATTGTATTATTGTGTAAATACATTTAATTTCTTATATTTAATTCTTGCGTTTGCCATTCATTAGAGACCGAATTTCATCTCGGAATCCACAACAATTACTTTGGTGTTTCAAACTGAAATTTGGAATGCTGTCTATTCTTTGCTAAATTCTCAAAATGCTGGCGCAAAATTAAATATCAGAATTGATTTAGTTTGGATAATTGAAAAATGTTTGGATGATTTCTATTTTCCTCTTCATTTCACATGCAGATAATCAAAGAAGTATTGTAAACAGATCCAAAAATGTCCCAAAACATCTACTTTATCTTTAATTTTAAATTTTAAAATATCATATTTTAATGTTATTTAAACTAAAAAATATTTCAAAAAGGTTCACTTCCTTCATCTTGTTGATGTGATCTCATCATAGTTGTGAGGAGTCCCATCCCTGAGGAAAGGAGAATAAAAAACACATTGGAAGGGGACAGTTACTTAAAACTTTAGAGGGTACTTATAATGATAAAATTTGAATGCAAATTGATAAATCCAGGTTTAACCAACTCACGTTTTCATTTTCTCTTCTTCATATCGTCTCCTCAGCTGTACAGCTTCGTTCTTTGCCTCAGCTAAAGCGGGTTTTAATTTCTGCAATTCATTCAAGTCCCTCTCAGCACTGTTCTGTTTTAGAACAAGACTGTTGATCTGTTGTTTTAATCTTTCAGCCTACAATTAACAAATTAAATATAAAGTATTTTCAATCTGAATCATTGTATGTGAGATCCTAACACTTTTAAGAATTCCCAAGTTAGTAAACATTTCAAATACTTTGATGTATGAATCCATTATAACAAATTTAGTATCAGAGCATGGAATTTAACATGATTGTGTGTTTCTGCATGTTCACACATGATAAAGAAAAAAATAAAAAGCATTCAAAAACTTGAGTTTCTACTATGAACCATTTATTCTTTTTTATGCTGACTTGTGAAACAAAGTTCTTGGGTATATTAATTCTATTAATTATTAGTTCTTGGGTATATTAATATTGGCTCTTAGGTATATTAATTTTCTTTTTTTTTTAGTTCAGAAGCAAGTTATATTAAGTAAGGATAAGAACTATTAAAAATGGTCAAGCTCAAGTCAGCCTTGCACTGAGTTGAAACGACCAAATCACTTACTCCATGAGTAGGGCTGCCAAAACACATCCAAACACTGGAAAGTGGAAAAAAAAAAAAAAAGAAAAGATTTCCGTTGTCAGCAAACCAGGGAAATTAACATTCCTCAGTGAGAACATAATGATCATATTTTTCTACATCTTGGAGCAAAGAGAAAAAAAGTGAGTGCCATTTTATAGACTTCAACAGCAACACACCTAACAGTGTTTTATGAAGTGGAGTAATCATATTTCCTGTCCCTTTACTTAAAATCATGGGAAAATCTATTTCATTATTATTATTATTTTATTGATTTTATTTCATTTTCCCACAGGATTAAGAAATTGAACATAAAATAGATTGGAACAGGTTGCATCATTTTTTTTTTTTTTAATTTATAACCACACTAAGGATAGTTTCATACACCACCACAAGTTGCTACCAAAACATTAATCTGAAACATTGTCATTATTCAAACAGCCCTGTCAGATGAAGACTTCCATATAGATGTCATACATGACACCAAATTAGTCCAGATACATTCAAACTGTCAACTGTATTCAACCATTTTCTCAGATCAGTGGTTAAAAATGGCTTTAACTCTTACCAAGGACTATTCTTGAGTAGTGTTTTATTTTGTTTATAACTAACTAGATCGTCCATTGGTACACACTGTAGTATTTACATGCTTCTTCCTGGTGTTGTTTATGCATGTCAGCATGGGGATTTTGGTTGCGCATATATTAAGGGACGCAAGGTATTACTCTATATGTTCCTCAAGTGTCCATCTGACTCAGAATAATTAACGTCTTATCCAATGTCCAGTATAAAGGATCTTTTTCATGACACCCCTACAGTTCAATGTCAAATTGAGGTTGGTTAAATTCTGCCATTGACCTCACCCTGTTACAAATGTCTTCACCATAAACCTGGTAGACGTGGCATCCAAGTGCTATGTTTTGTCAAAGAGCAACCTGTGATTTTGGTCGTTACAGTTTTCTGAATTTGGAGTTGTCCTTCTCCTAGACTGGTTGCTAGCCAGGGCTAGAGTGATCATTCTGCCCTGCTATTTAATCTATAGCTTGGTAGGAGGAGAAAAATTGGATTCATACCTTTCCCAAGGGTATTTGCATGTAGGTTATTGGTTGGTTGGTTGGTTGGTTGGATTTTATGGCATATCAACCACTGTAGGTCATTTAATGCCAAATTGAGTTTTATATATAATTTTAAATATATATTACTAGTAAAAGTATAGCTGGCAACATTTTTTTCGAAAATGTATAGCTGACAACATTATTTTTTGATGTAGTTTATCACCATACCCAGGACGCAGATGTAGTTTATCGTCATACCCAGGACGCAGATATATGATGGGAAAAACTGGGAGTTCACTATCTGCCCATAGCTGGGACCCTAACAGGTACTACCACCCCGGATCAGGGTGGACCTGGGAACACCAGCAATTAATAGGTGGTTCCACGCTTCCTCAAAATAGGTGACTGTAACGAAATTGAATGTAATTTGAACTCAGTTCTCTGATTTCTCATTCTAAGCCACTATCCACTGGAACTTCTGTAAAAAAAAAAAAAAAAAAAAAAAAAAAAAAAAAAAAAATTAAAATACCTTAATACTTTTGATCTCCTGACAGACTTCAATTTCTGTCTTAATTTGATGCTATTATACCTTTTGGTCGAATCACATTTTCAGCTGTTTTAATGTCTAGCCTTTTTTGCAGTTTCCTGCGCTATTCAGTCACCCGAGTTGAAAATTAAAATTATATTTTATTCTTTTAAGCCCATGCTGTCATATCCAGTCTCAATTTTTTTTACATCACTGATCTGCCTCTGCCCCGAAACTTGGAAGAATACTAGTCATAACAGATAAAAGAAAGAGAACACACTTAGGCTGTTTCAGTTCAAAATGGGCACCCAACTAAAGCCAAATAGTTATTATGGATAAAAACAATTGAGAGAAGAAAAATGAATCTAACCAACCTCAAGTTCTGCTTGCACTATCCGTTCTCGTGATGATCTGATTTCTGCCATTTGTTGAGCTGATCTTTGGGTCCGTAGGAATTCTGAATCACTGGAAGACATGGTTTTCTGAAATTTAAAAAAAAAACACAGAAATGTCATTTCATTGATGGGCTTCAGTGGGAAATTCACAGAAAGTATTAAAAAAGATAATAATTAGAGACAATTACTGTTTCATTCTATGAATTTTTACTTTTTCTTAACCAAAAATTTAAGCTGAATATCCTTCTAAAAATGTACTTGGACCAAGGAATAGTTAAAGCATGGGAAATACAATCTGGTACATTTGAAAAATGTATGATTCCATTCTTTCCAATAGGCAAGATTTGCTCCCTGCTTCTGATCCCCAACTACAACCATATATATATATATATATATATATATATATATATATATATATATATATATATATACTCTATAGCTGGGTAGATATAGCTTTTATCTCTGTAAATCAGTTCAGAATAAAAGAAAAAGTTAAGCAAAGTATTAAGAAAAAGGAAAATTTCATTGGAACCAAAGAAAAGAGTACTGAACTGTAATATAATATCAGCCCTCCTATATGGCATCAAATAATGAACAATCTCATCACCGATGGAGGTGAGGCTTTAGGCAACAAAAATGTGGTTCTACAGAAGGATGATGAGAATACCATGGACTGAACATGTGAGCAATGACAAAGTTTTAGAGAAACTGGAAACAAAAAGGACACTTGTATGCAGTGTCAGAAAGAGAGTGGTGAAATTTCTAGGGCACGCGATGAGGGGTAAAGGGTCTTTGAAAATGTGATAATCACAAGACATATGGAAAGCAAGAGGAACAGAGGAAAGCCATGCATAACCTACCTGGCGAGTTTATGTAAATGGTTGATAGAACAGGGATTAAGTGATATAGCAAAAAGGCTTTACTAACTTTAATAAGGGCTACAAAGGATAGGAAGTTGTGAAGAGCCATGTCCTGAAGGGACTTGGCAAATAGAAAACAAAAACTGATAGTCACTTGGGTGATCTCAGATTGCCGAGTACCAAAGAAGGATACTGCACTCCACCCCCATTCAAATGTTGAGTATGTGCTAAAACTTCCACCCACTAAAAACAACCAGTCCAGGAAAGAGAGGGAAAATTGTGAAAGATTATATGATAAGGATAATAACACAGAACATCAAAACATGTCAACTAGGAAATTTGCTGGAATTTAACGTGTTTAAAGGCGAGCAGAGTTTTGTAAGCAAAGGACTCAATAATACCTGGCCAATACTAACTTTCCAGTCTTGACAAAGTTCAAAAGTGTTTTTGCAGTCTTGCGGATGATGAATTATTTTTCATCATTTAACTCCTTACCCTAACTCTAGTGCTATTTTAATTCCAGATGTTCAGGCAAACTTCATTCGTTGGTTCCACCAGTTCAGACCTTCACACCTATGACCTGCCATGCCATGTACACTTATTCTGTTGACTCATCTTTTTATATTCCATTGGTGAAGAGGAAGTTCCACTCAAACGGCCTCTTCTCCAGAACTGTAGCAATGTGGAATGGATTTCATTGAGGATGCTTCTCTAAGCACTACAATTTTAATCTCTTCAAATCAAAGGTTAACCATTATCTATCCAACATTCTCATAATATACAACCCTTGTTCTCTTTCTATACACTCTTAAAAAAATCCCCATTCATTATCTTGAATGGCAGTTAGGCCTTGTACTGAGCAAAAGATATTTTTTTTAAAATACAGCAACAATAGTTAACAGATAAAGACAAGTTCAAATAACTTATCTGTCTAGACAGATGCACTGTTTATCAGGTTAAGATAAATCTATTGAGTAAATTAACAGATATTATATTTAATTTAAAGACACTAATCATAGACTTCAAACAAGAAAATCATATAAAGGGATGCTGAAAAGTTCTGTCTGATCAAGAAATACTTCAAAAGAAATCTTGATGTTTGATCCAATTTTAGGAAGGTTATATATATATATATATATATATATGGTGCAATGTGTACATTGTCACCATTTTACATTTTTAATTTCACGCATGTGTGTTGTTTGTTTTTGATTTTGTCAACTGCACAGTATAGTAGGTTCAGTTGGGCACCATCTTTGAGAAAAAGAGCACCATGACGCAATTCTCTCCCCTGAGAAATTTGGAAACAGCATGCTGTACTGTTTGGGAATTCATGCCAAAAGCTTCAATACAAACGTGTCTGGGTGTCAAGCTGAGTACAGTGCAACGGATTCGGAAAGAGTTGCATGCATCTAATGGCCATTACAAAGGTACAGCAGCTCGGAAAACTCACTCTGATTGTTCTGATAAGAAAAGAATTTCCATATTGTTGATGAGGAACCTCAGACTCAAAACAGAGACCTTGAGGAGGTAGTACTGCCCTGAGTTAAGAGGGTGACTGCTGGAAGACCCTATGTCTAGCAACAGGACTGCACCATGCTACATGGCTCTCCAACAATTACTGCAAACTCATCACCCCTTACATCTGACCACCTATCTCCTCAGACTGCAACCCCCTTGATTATTATGTGTGGGGCGCAGTTGAGTGAGAGACCAAGAAAACTCCTTATAGTACCAAAGATGAACTGAAGGCAAGGATTATGGCAGTATTCACCAACTTAAACAAGGAGACCGCCCAGAAGAATTGCAGGAGATTCCGAAGTCGTATGAAGGCTATGTTTGAAGCAAATAGCAATTTTGTTGAATAAATTTACTCTTTAGTATTTCAAAATATCAAGATATATTTGTGTAATTTTGCTAAATATATCTGTTAAAATGTTAGTGTTATTTTCATTTTTATGCAATAATTTATCCATCACACCATATATATATATATATATATATATATATATATATATATATATATATATATATATTATACACACACCAATTTCATTGCCCTGTACAAGTCTGTGCTACTTGTCAAAAACGAATGACTTCTATCAGACACACCACTACCTCACTGAGTAGACATCTTACATGCCACCTGTTACAGCAGAGTGCAATTAATAAACATTTATTAAATCATAACTTCTAAGAACCTTTTAGGAAAATTCTAGATGACAATACAAGAATCCTTTTCAGGTCATATAGTTGTACACAGCTCATCATTAGAGAGGCTCTTCTTATTAAACTTTATTCTTCCATTATCAATCTCACACTATTTAGCAGAGAAGAGAGCATGTTATAAGTGTTCCAAAAGTAAAAGTCTTGCCCCAGTCAACTGGCCACACATAGCATGTGACTGCCAAGAAGCACACAAACTGCTCAAACACCACACTGTAAAATTACTATGTAGCAGCCACACAGAATTTTACCATCCAAAATCACATCCTTGATCATGGCTAGAGTAGGAGCCAAAAGTACTCAGAAGAATGATAACTATGGACAATTCCTATATTCATTAACACCTGTAAAAAGGAAAATGTTAGATTTCTGGAAAAACTCAAAAGATTAATTAAATCTTTATTGTCAATTGTTTTCAATGAAAGATGCACATATAATAAAAAAGAAATGTAAATTTATATAAAAATAAATAAATGGTAAATAAAATAGTTAATACCCTAGACAAGGTTTGATTATTACATTTTCTTTTATGGGGAATGCTTAAAAAATATATTTATTAATAGAATAAAGTTAATAACGTATTCTTTAAACAAAATATTGCTATAATGAAGCCAGGTGGTTAGTAAAAAAAGTGGCTTGCATAAAATTTGATATGCAAAGCTTTGTATATGTAAGTATCAAATTGATGTTGTAAAAAAAAAAAAAAAAAAAAAAACACCAAAAGGAAACCTGATAGATTATAAAAAAAAACGGTACATGTATAAAAATTTGGTGGTCAACAATTTGTAAAAAAAAAAAAAAATGCTTGTCTTATAGCCTGAAACATGCCTAAATAAAGTCTGCAAAGGCATGGTTTAAAGAAATACATTTTGTGATCATTTAATTAATGGAGAAAGTAAGTTATGAACCCACAGTATTAACTTTCTGATTCAATTCAGACCCAGTTTTTGGCTATTTAAAAAGCCTGACTAGTCGGACAAGCAGATTGCCATGAGAACGATGTAGAGAAATAAAGCAGAAGAAAAAGCAAGGAAATAACAAAAAATAAAGATTAAAAAAGAGAAAATTCTCCAAATTTAGAGAGATATATGATTATTTTCCTATAGTTTGTAAAAGTTTGTCACAAAATTAGAAGTATTAATCCTGGTTTTTAATTTTTACAGGAAAATCCAAGATTTAGATTGTTGTCTAAACAAATCAAAAACTCTACAATGCCTGCAAATCATCTTCTCAACTTCTTTTGATAGTCGAATGAATTAAAATATAGGAACATTTTGTTGATAATAATTATAATTGTTTTTTTGAGCCCAGCAGAATTGGATTTAGAACTTGTTATCTTGCCTAATTATATAGTACACAAAAAAAATTTTTTTTGCAAGCTTGTTTTGTAAATTTTGTATTCTGTGCTGTTATTTTTTCATGTCATTTAATAAATGTACATTTTTTTCAAAATTCACACCGGTTGTAAGAGTCTTGTGTTCTTCATTTGTGCCATTCATTATATCAAGATAAAAGATTTGACATTCTCTCTCCTCCTCCTCTCCCCCACAAATTTTCTAAGATATATATATATATATAGTAAAATAAATCCATGGGTATATAATGTAACTGGATCCTAGTAATATAAAAATATTAAAACTAATCCACAAAAGAGAGCTCAATGTGTTTTATTTATACAGAGCAATATTAATGAATAATAAAATAAATTACCTTATGTGGGGAACAGACTATTTCAGCAGATGATGAAAGTGGTTGTCAGTCTTTTCAACTGATTCCACATCAAGGTTGAAAAGACAATCACTTTCATTGTCTGCCGAAACAGTCTATTCCCCCACAAGAGGTAAAAAGATTGTTTTGAGATAATATATATATATATATATATATATATATTTATTATGTTACAACTTCCTGATGATTGCTCATCCTGGGTATGACGATAAACTACATCTTACAGCAAGGCCTCTGATCAGGAGGTTTTGATGAGCATGGAATCACCTCTTAATTGCTGGTGTTCCCAAGTCCAACCTGACCTGAGGTGGTAGCACCTGCTAGGATCCCAGCTATGGGCACATAGTTACCCCCAAACTTGGGTGAAAACACTATGAAAGTGTAAAAATAGGTTTTAATACCAGCAATACATTTTTGGAAAAAATTATTACCAGCAATTCTTTGGGGAATAAAAAAAACAGCAATCCATTTTTGAAGAAACATAACACCAGCAATAAAAATCTTGTTGGAATTAAATAACCCATTGAGATGTTGATATGCCGTAAAGCAAACCAAACCTGATGATTGCAAATGCATCAAACTATTGACAGTGACTGGTCATTGTACATCAATTATATTTTGAGAACAATTCAATCATGTCTTAATACTAAGTATGATCAGTTCAATAAGATCAAATTGACAGCTGATTTAAAAAATTACCAAAAATCTGTTAACTGAGACAAGGAAATTCTTGTTAACAAATGCTCTCTTTTAATTATCTGAGAGAACCATTTTTACCTTCCATTAGTATGGCTGATGCTAACCTCCAGGACATTGATTCATTGTGCCTTCCCAGGCTAACTTTTTTCACCAACATGAAATGGAAAGATTATATTGAATCAATTGCTAGATCCATTGCAGAGAAAGTTGGTTCAGTGTTGTGGTAGGCAATTTTTTTCTTGCCAGAAGCTATCTTACATATTTATAAGTCTACCATTCATCCTTGCTTTAAATATTATTGTCACATCTGGTCTGGTGCTGCTGTTACAGATTTAGTGATTCTTGATAAAAACCAAAGAAGGATCTGCAATGTTATTGGTCCTCACCTGGCATCTCAGCTTCAATCACATTCCCACCACCATAACATAGCTTTCTTGTGCATTTTCCAAAAATACTTTCATGGTTATTTTTCTGATGAGCTTTTCTCTATGGTGCCTAGACTTTATGAAGTCAATTGAAGTATTAGATAGATGGCAAAGTCTCGTTATTTTAGTGTTGAAATGGCTAGATTTAAGTGTAAGTTCTATGTTAACAATTTCTTCTATCACGCTTCTTAGTTGTGGAACTCTTCTGGCTTCTTGCGTCCCTGTCAATTTTGATCTTTAAAAATTGAAATGCAATGTCAATTATCTTCTGTCTTCTTAATTTTTGTTCTTTTATTGTCCTCTCTCTTAAATAGTATTTTTTCTCATATTCTCAAACACTCAGTAACCACTTACATCTTAGTGGCTTTATTGCCTTGCTTGGGGGGGGGGAAATGATTAAAAAAAAAATATTAATGCTCTGCCATTAAAAATGGCATAGAGATCTTTTTATCCAGTGTGCCTTTGTAGCATATTCCCTAAAGAGTTGGTTACTTTGTACATTACTTACTTATACACTGTCTCTCTCTCTCTCTCTCTCTCTATATATATATATATATATATATATATATATATAACTAGGAAAGTTGGTTTTCTGTGTCATGTTTGACAACTTTTTGCCTCACCCAATATATATATATATATATATATATATATATATATATATAAATGGATTCTCCCGACGTTTGAGTGTCAAGCAACTCAGTTTCTAGAAACTGACAACCAGACTACCCACACAAATCATTTTGATTATAGTGGTGAAGGCTTTCTGCAGAACCAACCACACTTTTTGACAAGCCAAATGCAGAGACCTGGTGCACCACGTGCCACAAGGTCTCCAATCAACTCTCTGCAGGTTTTGAATTCAGAGTTGTCCTTCTCTTAGACCAGTTGCCATCCAAGGCTATAGAACCCAGTCTATCCTGCTATTTACCGATAGCCGAGGGGAGAAGAGGATTCATACTTTTCCCAAAAGTATTAGCACCTAAGTGGATGTAATGGATTCACGAATGTAATGGCAGAAGCACAGAGGTATAATGAATAGCAGCTCAGATTGAGGAATTGGAGAGCCAAATTATATATATATATATTTATATTAGGTTGGTGGAAAAATAATGACGTAATAATGTTGTTTTTTGACGTTAAAAAATACGTCAAAAAATGACATTATTACGTCATTATTTTTGCACCAACCTAATAGTTAAGTTATGAAAAAATTGGTAATCCGTATGGGTAATCCCAATGGGGATGAAATCCTGAGAGCTCAATGTAAACCCAGAGCTAATATTTTAAAGAAAAACAGACCACTTTAAGGTTCCATTATTAAATTGGTCCGTTTTTCTTTAATATATATATATATATATATATACAAATAGTAAGAATAAAAGCTTAAAATATAAAATAAACTGAAGGTTCAATGTGAAAATCAATAGAACCTAAAACTATAAAATATAATAACGCCAGATCTGCTACTCAGAATTTCTTGCAATGGAAATCATCATCAGGTGGAACCTTTTTGTTTTTTGAATAATTCCATCATGGTGGACAGAGTAACTCTAAATTTGAATATTTACTTTAATCGGTGAAAATGCTTAACCTTGCTGGAGAGTTATTACACACAAATAGTAAGATTAAAAACTAAGCCTTAAAATATAAAATGAACTGAGGGCTCAATATCATTTATCTACCATTGGTAAAATATTTCAACCACATTCTAAAATACAAATCAAGGAAATGGATTATTATGGCATAGTTTTTAGGCTCTGTTGATTTCTTTTTAAACTTACTCATGTATAAATTCATTTCCAGCGACAAATAGTAATAATTATGAAACAGAAATTCTTAAGTCATTTTTTGAGTTCTAAAATATTCTGTATATTCTCTTCAGAAGAAATGCCTCAAATATTTTTGACCAATGTGCAGAGGTCAATATGACAATACAAAAGATACACTGACCTGATCAAGTTGGCTTTGCAAATCCTGATTGTTTGTCTCCAAAATAAGACTACGTTTAATCAAGTGCTTTACGTCATCGTACACCTGAAAATCAATACAAAATATAATTAGAGAAAAAAGTATGTCTATATTTCTGAGATGAAGTATTATGTACATTATTTACATTATTCGGACTATTGTCCTCATCTTTGTCGCCATATTTATTACAACGTTTCGGCTGTTGTACGCTCCTGCCTTCTTCAGGTGGTTGGAATGTCAAACTGAACCCTTTATTAATAGTTGTTTCCCCATTGCCTTTTACCCGATTTTGAACTTGAGTAATCTATTACCAACACTGGCTGTCATCCAAGGCTAGAGAGTGTAGACAACCTTGTTATTTAACCCTTAGTTGTGGGGGGAGAAAAATGGATTCATGCCTTTCCAAAGGGCATAAGTGCAAAAATAAATACAATGGTCTAGACCAGAATTTGATTTAGCTTGCTGATTTTTCTGTGAATACATGAATAGAATTAAAACCCAAAGATTTATCATTTCTAAAGATCATTTTATGTAAGCATATTTGTGTGAGAATACTTTTCTATATGTATCCACTGACGTAAAGTGGAAAGATTATATTGAACCAATTGCTCGGAAAGTTGCTTCTCTTTGTCATGATAGACAATTTTTGCTTCCCCCAAATCTATCTTATATATTTATAAGACTACCATTCATCCCTTCATTGCTGCCACATCTAGTTTTGTGCTTCTATGATTTTAGTAATTCTTGATAAAATCCAAATAAGAATCTGCCATGTTTTCAGCCCTGACCTGGCATCTCAGCTTCAGTCGTTTTCCCACTGTCTTTTCTTTAAATATTTTTATGGCAATTGTTCTGACGAGCTTTCCTCTTTGGTACTTTGACTTTATGAAATTAAGCAGAGTACTAGATTGGCAGTTCAGTCTCATCATTTCACAAGTGAAATGGTTAGTTGTAACCTTAAGTTCTATGCTAAACGTTTCTTCTCTTGCACTTCTTGCCTGTGGAAGTCTTTTCTGGTGTCTTTCTTTCTAGTCACGTTTAAACATCAAAAATCTAAATGCAATTTCAATCAATATATTCTGTCTTCTTACTTCCTGTACTCTTATTTCTTTCTCTCTCCTTGTTAACGTTTTTCTTTTGCTCATATTCTTTCACACTCCATAAATTCTTGTGTCTTAGTGGCATTATTGCTTTGCTTAGGGTGCATATAAGATAAGGTGATAAGGGGTGAAGTTCCAGAAGAACTTTTCCAACTGTTCTATGCCCAACACAAGTAGCTTCATAACCTCAAGCCCACCATTCTAATCATTAAGCCATCAGTAGAAGTCAAACAATAGTTTATGCAAAATGACACACAGCTGATCTCAAACAAATATTGTACATACTTTGAAGACTTCACTGTTGAGAGAGGAATTCTTATTCTCAAGAATACTCCTGAGTTTGGTTTCCACATGTAACTGGGTAAGTGCAGAGCTGGCAGAAAGTTTGGCTTCTGTGGCATCATGCTGCAATTGGAGAACTTCCTGCAATCAAAAAATATGTCAAGATGAATAAAAAATTTCATTAACCCCTTCCCCAGAAAATTATTTTGGGAAAAATGTTTCATTTTCAGACAAATTTTTTTATTTGTTTTTAATATAGTAACTAAGAAACTGAGGCAGCTTTGAAGTACATGAGTGGTAGGTAACACGTCTACCAGATGTAGGAGTTGACAATTGAAATCATTTCAAGCTCAGAAGGGCATAAAAAGAATTAAGATTGACATAGAAACATGACTGTAGGTGGTTTTTGAATACGATATTTTGGACATATTTATTTGTCCATGTCTGAAAAGACACTTTAGGTAACAACATATATACACGTCTATCCCACCCAGTGAAGGAGCGAACTACAAACATTCTTATTTTTAGGTTGTGTTGCTCACACATTGATTTACACAGACATTTTTTTTATATAATAATTATAAGCAGGAAAAATCACTATACAAAGAATCATTAATCAACATATTTTTGCTGTAATTTCTGAAAAGCATGTAAAACTGCAAACTTTGTTGTCACTAAACAAAATAACCGCATTAAATCTAAACTAGTGATGACCAATACAATGTTTCAGTTTCACTACCCAGTACAAGTCTGTGTTTCTTGTCACAAATCAATTACTTTTATTGGACATACAACCACCTGCTTGAGTGGATGCCTCTCGTGTCACTTATCAGATCAAAGTGCTATAAAAACCATTTATCTACCCACAATTTACAAGAACCCTTAAGAAAAATTCTGGTCAAAAACACTAAAATTTTATATGAATCACATTACTGGAAACATCTCACTATAAGAGAGGTCCTGTATGTTAAACATCTCCTTCCCACTATAAACCTTATTTTCTTTAATGGCGGGAATGAAGTGTTAAATGTTTCTTATAAAATAGAGAGACAATCACTCAAATTACAGCCTTGCTCAACGCACAAAGACATGGAATACCAGTAGTAACACAAAAATAAAATAGGCCTTAAACAGTCAAAATATGAAAAGAAACTAACATCACCTAAAACAAAACCCCCTTGAAAATAGCTAAAGAAATGGTCAAAGGCCCTTGGAAAATTACGTAAAATTTTTCCTACCAAATGGAAAAACCTAAGAATGCTGAAATAATAAAAATTTAATTAAACTTTACTTGTCTGCAATATTTAATGAAAGATGTGTAAAAGAAAGGTTCCTACCCAAATATATATATATATGTAGAGAGAGAGAGAGATATTATTTTTTTAACTCAATATAAACATGAGGAAAAATGAGAAAATAAACAATCAATTTCTGGTATCACCTAACAAGTGGACAGAGCAATTGCTGAAGGGTCTGTCTATGAAACTCTGGTGTCAAAATACTAAAAATAACATCAATCAGCTAAGTGACAAATTTTATATGTGTATTATTCCTATAGTCATCCACAGACCGACTGTTTCACTGTATCACAGCTCATCAGTGTGGCTACAAATCTGATTGCCTCAAGCTGGGATCAAAACCCAACTAATTTGGCATGAGTTGGAGATTTTATCCCTGAGCTATCACCGCCCATTAGAGAGGAAGGTATATTTTTTTATGTACTTATTCTTCAAATAAACACGCTAATGACTGAAAGAGTTCAATTCATAGAAGAGCTTTGCAGTATTAGCAGTAGTAGTCATTGTTTGCAATTACAAATTCACACTTTCTCTCCAGAGTGCTCAACTGGAATTCAATGTTACAGAGGTTGTGTGTGTGTGTGTATATATATATATATATATATATATAAAAACATTAAAACTACATAAGGTAATAATTTACTTCATTAGGGTCATGAAAACAGCCCTAATTCTTCAGACCTTCAAATCCAAAATATATATATATTGTCACATGGTCATGATGCCTTCCAGCCTAAGGAGAAAGATTTTCTCACCAACTGGAGACGTCCTGAATTTCAGCACATATTAACAATATTATAAATATATAAAAAAAAAAAGAAACGCATGATAATGGGTCTGTATCATTAAATAATGATACAAGCAACAACACTGGAGAAGTTTATATAAAATTTTATGTAACAACAAATAACTGCGAAAACAACAACAGAGCAAAAGAATAACTATGAAAATATATCCAGTAATCAGAGATCAACAGAGTTCAAAGCCATAAAAATAAATGGGTTCATCTCTTTCCTTTGTGAAATGTTGTATCTAAACTTTGGTGGACTTATTGAGTGTTTATCAATGAGGGCAAAGGTCAAGCAAATGATAGGTATCTTGGTTTTTCATATTATTATTGGAATCTCTCCCACTTTTTTTATATCTTTTCCATTCTTTTTAATTTTGTTTTTATTCAATTTTTATATTCTTTCATTTTAAAATCAGTTTCTCTGTCTCTGGCCATTTTTTTTGAGGAATTTAAACTGGACAAACTATTCCCAGACAGATTTAAATGTTTAATCTTCATTAAAGGTCTAACATCAAGCAACAATGAGGAAATATACTCTTGAATCCTTACAAAACTTGAACAAGATTCAAAGTTAACAATACAGACTGTTGCGGAAGAGTGCCAAAAAATTGTCAGTTTAAGGCACAATACAGCAAAAATTGAACAAAATGGCATGTCAGAAGTACAAGTAGTTAAAAAAAAGACAATAGTACTAAAAGAAGAAATTCGAAATAAAATTACTGTCAAACTTAACACATGCTATAGCCATAGTATTCTTAATTTCAGAGGGGGTTATTTAAAACCCAAAAATGTTTTATTTGTGGAAAAACAGGTCACAAGCAAAGCTACTGCAAGTCAAAAAGCAAAAGAAATAGAAAAATTAACTTGCTGAAAGAAGTGCTACCAGCTAAAAAAACTGGAAAGTTCAAATAATAGAAAATTCATGACATTAACAACAAATAATGCTAAAGTGAGATTTCAATTAGAACAGAATTGGCAAGTTCAAATAGAAAACAATTGACAAAGTTGCAACAGGAATATCAGGCAAGAAATTAATTTTTCTTAGGAAAATTAAATGTAACATCACTCTTGCAGGTGTGTGTGCGTATATATATATATATATATATATATATATATATATATATATATATGCACACACATATATATATATATACACACACACACATACATATATATATACACACACACACATACATATAAATATATATACACACACACACATACATATAAATATATATACACACACACACACACACATACATATATACACACACACATATACATATATACACACACACATATATATATATATATACACACACACACATATATATATATACACAAACACACATATATATATATACACACACACACATATATATATATATACACACACACACATATATATATATATACACACACACACATATATATATATATACACACACATACATATATATATACACACACATACATATATTTACACATACATATATACACACACATATATATATATATACCTGAAAGAATGATGTTACATGTAATTTTCCTAAGAAAAATTAATTTCTTGCCTGATATTCCTGTTGCAACTTTGTCAATTGTTTTCTATTTGGACTTGCCAATTCTGTTCTAATTGAAATCTCATATATATATATATATATATATATATATATATGTATGTGTGTGTGTGTGTAATAAACTAATAAATATTCAAGTAACATATCTCTTCTTGACCAGTTACAGAGATTTGCTTACCATTATTCATCAGGGTCTGAAGGTGTCATAAATTTATTGAATTATTACAAGATATTATATTTATGATGCAAAAAACAAACATTAACTGCAGACATCAAACCTCAAATTTGAAATACTCATCCTGATATTTTCTATTATGAATATTTTTTCTTTACCTTTTAATAAAATAACAATGAAAAGTTTTTTTGTTTTTTTTTAATTCACTCTAATAGACTTTAATATCATTGTTGTCAATTCTCAGGAATAAAGATGATGTATAAACCCATTTTGATATGTTTGGGCTTTATTTAAATTTGAATCATTGCTTTTAAAACAAATAACATGGACAAGGGAGTCAACAGTGTATAGAGAAATAGCAGTTTCAAGAGTATAACAGTCCTTTTGACATGTTGATTTTTTTTTTTAATTATAGCAGAATAATTATAAATGGAATGGTAATCACTCTATTTGAACACTGAATGTGTCTGCTGAGGTTCAGCTTTTGTTATTGCTGCCCATTGACTATACCACTACTCTAACTGTACACAAAGAGAAGGGTTCAATCTAAAATGTGGTTTCATCTAAAGTCCACCCAAAATAGTTTAACTGAGTCAATAGCAGAACATTTGTTATTTATTGTAATATAGAAAAGACTACCTTTTGTTTCAGTTCCAGCTTCACTCTTAAATCTTGATTTTCTTCCTTCAGTTGTTCCAATTGATGACACAAGTCAGAGTTGATCTTGTCCTTTTCCTGAACTGGCTTGTCTTTTGGTGCTTGGAACCAACCAGTATCTTCTGAAGTTCTTTGAAACTTTTCCTGAAAAAAATTAACAAGAATTTAAAAAAAAAAACTAAACTTGCCCTATCTTATATCGGCAAAGGGAAATTTCCAAGAAGTTAATGATCAGGAAGAAAGGGTGACAAAAGGAAAGAAACGGATCGGGAAGAAAAACTACCAACAGAAACTTTGTGGAAAGGAAAAGATCAATAAGAATGGCTACCAAAAGATATTTTCCAGGAAGTTATGAATCAGATGAGAAAAAGATTTAACCAAATAGCAAAAACTGATCATCTGAAGATGCATCAAATTCCATTGGGTCAACCAAGCCAATTTTAATAAATGCAGCTGTCAGTAATTCTGTGGGTGGTCTATTGCCAGGAAACTTGGTGGTAAAAAATAATTATTGATTTAACAACCAAGTGTTAGCTTCATAATGGTTTTTGTATAACAAATGCTAGTAATGATTATAAGTTTAATGTTTATTCCTTTTTGAATGTTTTTTTTTAATTCTATCATGCAATGCTATTTCCTGAATAATCTAATTTAAAAGAAGAGTGAAATTGGTTTTTTTTTTAAATTGATTTGTTTACCTTTCCAAAAATAAAGCTCAAATCTTTGTCTGTGTCACCAGCGTCTTGATAGGCATCAACTACAAATTAGAAAACAAAGTATCAACAAAAAGTGGAACTACAGAGTGCCTCATTAAAAAAAAAAAAAAAAAAAACAGAAAATTTTAGATTTACTATATGATGAAAAAAATTAACTAACATATAAAAAAATTAACTTATTTTTAATTTGAACATCACAACTAAAATTTGTATTTTTGTTCTGTTTTAAGCTACTAAATTTATATCCTTTGCTTTTGTTTCAAATAACTGTAACAAAAATTCTAACAATTAAATAAACTGTATCAAATTTCCTGTTTTTTGTGAGGCACCCTGTATAGTATTCTGTCTGACAGATTTTTCAAGAAATAAATCTTAATAAATAAACAAATTCAAATTATAAATCTGTTACTTGACTTTTCATCTTAATGGATTTCGGCTTCAAATCTGTGCCATTTTCCAAGGCATATAATATTCACTTTTAAAAACAAATTAAAAAAAGAAAGTGCAATTTATACACAAAAAGCAAATTTGGAGTGAGTGTACTCAAAGCAAGAATGCATCATTTTGCTATAGCAACAAGTTTTTTTGAAAGTGATCATAATTACAATTTTCACTATTCTTAGATTTGTAGTTAGGTGATAGGATTTTCTTTTATCAGAACTCCGGAAATAAAAATGAACTGACTTAAGGGTATAAAATAAAATAATATATTTTTATTTATTTTCTTTAATTAATGCAACAAATGACCTGATCTTGTAAGTTAAAAAGTTGAATAATTTTCACACATTCAACATTATGGATAAAAAAAAAAATAGTGAATTTTATATAGTGTTTTTTCTAGCTTAAAATAATGTTATATACCGTACCTATAAACACTAATAGGTATGTCCCTATCTTCATAAATATGTATTGTAAGTGGGGGTAATATGCTGTCTAAGTAGTCCACCACTAGCAGTGGTTTACCTACTTCATACCACTGGTGAGTATTGTATTTTTTTGATGTTATAAAGATTACCATTTCATTTCCAACCTCTGTTTTGGTTATTCCTCATTCAGTAACCCAGCCTATGTTACAAAACATAAGCACAAAAGAAATTCACAGATTTGGACATAAAAAACCCAAAATAATGTCAAAGTTCGCAAAAATTTTTCATCCTTTAATAATCAGTTGTGCTTGCTTTAACTTGCAGCATATCTAAATGTAGGTAGGAAAAAAAAGAAAGAAATATATTAATAAGATAGTGGCAGACACAAAGTCCTGCTGAGAGTCCTCAATCAGATTATAAACCTACCCTCATCCTGGTAAAGGAGTTGAGGGTAGTACCCAACAGTCGTTACCAGGATGACTACTCAAAAATAGGTACCACCTAAAATAATGTTTGTAGCAATAATAAATAATCAGAGATTGAAAAAAATAATATTAATTACTTAAACTAAAATTATTACTAAATCTATTTGGCTTCTCTGATAATTACTGATTACCTACATAGGGTTTACAATTTTCTTTGTATTTACTGCTGGACATTATTTACTGATATTATTGACAATTCAGAAATGTAGGGTACCCAAAGAGGATTGAACTTCCGTGTGTCATGTCCCTTCAGGACATACGTGATTATGGATCTGCACAATTTTCTGTCTATTATAGCATTTAATAAATTTTGTCTTTTTGCTATACCACCTAAACTTTGTTCCACCATCCATTTACTCAAGCTCACTGAGTAGATATTGTTTATCATCTATCCCACTTGCCTTCAATCTGTCCTGTGAGTATCAATTTTTCCAATTTTCCCTCTTTCCTCATTATTTGCCCTAGAAATTTCAACTATCTCTTTCTGACGTTAAATAAATATAAGTGTCCCTTTTGTTTTCATTCTCTCTAAAACTGTCATTGCTCACATGGCATTCTCAGCATCCTTCTGCAGAACATTTCTGTTGCTTCAAGTCTAGTCTTCATCTTTGTACACTGTACAGCATTCACTGCCATATAGGAAGACTGATATTATTAACAGTCCAGTACTTTTCTCTTTGTTTCTAATGAAATTTTCCTGTTTCTTAATAATTTGCTTAACTTTTAGAAGGCATCTTTCACTATCCCAACGCATGTTCGGTTTTCAGTGTCACACTTTCTGTTCTTTGTTAAAATACTTCCTAGACGAGTGTTGTAAAAAAATTCTATTATTAAAAAATTAAGGATTCGTATGTGGTCCGCTACACGAAGTTCTCTCCCTTAGATATGATAAGTTAATATAAATTACCTCCCTTATATGTAATGTATCAAAATGAAAAAATTATCAGCAAATTATCTTTTTTGCATATTTCATTAAAGACCAAGGAAAAATCTCATTTAAACACTTTTTTAAATTAATTTTTCCTGTTTTCTTACAAGTATTCTGATCAGAGGTCCAAGTTTATTGATATATATTTCCTAATACAAGTACTTTGTACTATTTTGGCCATCTTCAGAGAATAAGGTTATTTTCTATCTTTCTTTCCTTCCCCCTGTATCTTAATCATGTCATGTGTCTTAGCATTTAAATGGAAGAGAAAGCAAATATTTATCCTGATTAAAAGCAACCTTAGAATGTCAGAAAATATAGTTATAATTGCAAAGAGATATTGAGATCTTTGTTTGCATAAGTAGCAAGATTATATCCATTGCCAGCTTGCTAGGCCTGTTTTGTTGTTTACATCACCTAGTACTCTCCTGTAGTTACCCATCAGAATACTAACCAGGATTGATGTTGCTTAACTTTGGTGATCAAATGAGAACAAGTATCTCAACATGATATTGCAGTAAGCACACACTATAATTGCAAATCACAAATAAAAAAAGTTGTCAAAAGAAAATAAATAAAAAGATAAAATAAAAATAAAATACTCCTTAAAAGAAATCTTTCTACGGTTTTTATTGAAAAATATGTGATACCATAAAATTGAAATGAAGTAAGAAGTGAGTTCCAAAATCCATGAAAAATAACGAAACAGAAGGGATGACCACTGAAGTTATCTAAATTGTATAATGTAAAAACCACTGTAAATGTCAATAATTTCACATATAATGACTAGTTTCATTTATAGCTTGAACCATTTACAAACAATTATATTCAATAAAGAAAGGCAACTGTAATATTTTTGTAGAATACCTACAGACAATAATTGGTATGTCCCCATTCACATAAATACAGTAGTAAACACTATGTTGGTCAGCAGTTGGAGATTCGTCTCCAGATGTGCTGGTCAAACTGTCTGCCTCCAGGCAGAGAGGATTTCCCAATGATGCTATGTCAAAGGGCAGAGTCTCTTCTCAGGAAAAAGCTATTAGGTTGGTGCAAAAATAATGACGGAATAATGTGGTTTTTTGACGTTAAAAAATATGTCAAAAAACGACATTATTACGTCATTATTTTTGCACCAACCCAATACCTGACCCCATTTTATATGGGGCCTATGAGGAATTTTTGGCCAAGCCTACGGGCTTAGATACCCCACATTAAATTCGACCTTGTGCCACATCTGACTGTGTGGGGCAGTTGGAGATTCATTATGGAATTCACATGACTCACTTCTAGCAGTTGACTACTTCTACATTCTGCTGCTTATATGTATTGTTCTTGTCCTAAGTATTATCATTCATTACCAACCTTTGTGTGGTTATTCTATTTAGTAACCTTCCCTAGGTTACAACAAATATGGACAAAAAAACTGACTTGTTGCAGCAAATAAAACAATACCATTTTGCCCATCAAACAGAAATCCCAAGTGTAAAAATAAGAAAAATCCTTACTTGAATCCTGACTTTCTGATCTATGAACACCATTTTGATATTCAGTTGTTTTTGTCTGTAAAGAAAAATGTCAAGCATATTGTAATTTATTCATTATTATAACTTCAATACAAAAGGGTCAGGGATAGCATAATCAAAGCAGTTCTCTCTTGTTTGCTTATTTGCAGCAGTTCACCTGTATACTTCTCAAACTTCCAACATTTAATCTGTTATGTTTTAGAATTACACCTATATGTAAAAAAGATGAGGAATATTAGTTCAAACAAAACCAAAGACGATGGTTAAAAACAAAATTTAAACATATTACATCATGAATCATAAGTAAATGTTAAACCATCTCATTAAATACTATGCTATTGATAAATCAGTCAACACCTCATGAAAACAACCACCTATGCTAAAAATTCTTTTCTGTGATATTTTAAACTAGAAGTAAGTAATACTTGTTTCAATTTAGATTAATTAAACCTTAAATCAGTTAATCTTCCTCAATTAATGTTTCAAAAATGTATATTTTATTTTTGAAAGATTTGTTAATAAAGAGAATTATGTTGAGTTTACAGATTTGTCAATATGGCTGATTTTAACAATTTAAAAAGAAGTTAATACCAATCAATTTAAATTTGTTTTGAAATGTAGCAAAATATTTTGCTTATTGGAAATATTAAATTAGAATAAGAATTAAAACTAAAATAAAAGCTTCAAAAAAGATTTTTAAAATGCATTTTAAACCTGAGTTATCAGTTTTTTTGTTTTTTTTTTGTTTTTTTGGCCGGAGATACCTAATGTATATATTAGGTAATATAATGTATATTATAGATTTTTTAAAATATAAATAACCTTAGCCATGACTTTTAAAATAAGCTAACGGACTTTAAAAGATTAACGGCAACAAAATTTTTTTTTTTTGGCCATATAAAGATTTAAAACATTTTACTATAGCATATCACTGTTAGCATTGTGCACTCAATTTTAAAATTATGACACAATTCTGCTGATTGAATTTTACAAGTATTGCCAATTGGACGCTAATTAAACAATTAAAAGAAATCATGATTCAATAGTATTAAGTACTAAATATTAATAATATTTAATTATTAAATCTACATATTATTTATAAATCAAATTTAATTATATTAAAAATATAAATAATATTCTATCTTACTGTACAACAAGCCTGAATAAGACAAAAGAAAAAGACTCAAATGTAAAAAAAAAAAAAAAAGTAATCATTCAAAAATGGAATATTCATTTATACAATATAGTTAATATACACATATATTGCCAATATTATGCAAGGCCTCTAAGGTTAACTTAAAATATAAAATTAATATAAACGTTTTTAATTTTCGTTTATAGAACAGCGATTACAAATCATAGCCTTTCAATGAGTATCACCCTTTAGGCAGTGATGTTCTGTAATGATAGAAAAATAAATAAGCATAAATTTAATGAATATGCTTGGAATACTAATGCCAAATATGGTCTGGTACTCCTGCTATTTATTTAGTTATTCTTGATAAAATCCAAAGAACAATCTGCAATATTATTGGTCCTCACTTGGCATCTTGGCTTCAGTCACTTTCCCACAGTCATAACATAGCTTCCCTTTGCCTTTTCTATAAATACTTTCATAGTAATTGGTCTGGTAAACTTTCTGGCAAACATGAACCTTGTGCCCACAAAAAGGAATATCAAAAAAATGTTTTCTTTCCATGTCACTGCTTTTAAGTATCTTCACACTTTGGAAATGTTTATTGTTTTAAAAAGTGGTGATTAGAATTGTAATAAAATCTAAACATATGATGAAAGTGAATTTATACATTTTTTTATTCTTTAGAATTTACAACAAAAATATTAAAGACTATAAATTTATTAGATTGTTCATTTACAAGAATAATTTTTTCATATCTACAATATTCTAAAAAAAACTAATATAACCAGAACTAATACTAATACAATGCAATATATATCATTTATCAATTTACAAAGAAATAAATAGGAAAACAATTTTTTATTCATAAATTTATAAACATTTACTAAATTATTAAAATATATAAACCAACTCTAAGGAAATCCTTATTATTAACCATTTTATAAAGTTTGAATCAGTTGGCAGTTAGTCAATGTTTTGCCAAACATTTCAATAAATAATATAATAAATAGTGTAAATAAACAATCTAATAAATGAATATTGTTTATTATTTTTGTTGTCAGTTCGCATGAACAAAGAAAACATAAGTACACTTTCATAAGTTTGGGTTTTATTACAATTGTAATCATTGCTTTTAAAACAATAAGCATTGCTGAAGAGTGACAGCAGTTAAAAGAAGTGGCGTTATGTTAAAAACATCCATTTGACACACCATCTTATTGCAGGCATGAAGGTCAATGTTTGCCAACTTTCCTCTATGGTACCTAGACTGGCAGCAACACCTCATAATTTTACAGTAGAAATGTCTAGATGTAACCATACGTCCTATGCTAAGAGTTTCTTCTATTGCACTTCTTACTAGTGAAACTCTCTTCCAGCTTCTTGCTTCCCAGTCAACTTTGACCTCCCAAAATTTAAATAAATCGTTAGTCTTATTAATTCCTGTTCTTTTATTGTTCTCTCTCCTTAATAGGGGTTTCTTTTTTCTCATATTCTCTCACACTGAGAAACACCTTACATCTCAGTGGCTTTATTACCTTGCTTGGGGTAAAATAATAAAAAAAAAAACAAAGCATAAGAAAACCAAAATTTCCTTATCTCTAAAAACAGATATCTTAACCAACCAATTCCAAGCTGATCTATTGACTGAAAATCAACCAAAATCAAATTCAATAAATTAATTTTGTCCATTCTCCATTGTAACATACCAAGAGACAAAGCTGGCGACCTTACATGGCTAACCCACCCTTACTGCAATGAAAACAACATACCTTCATTCACCACATGGTCAAGCAGCAGCCACTACACTTTAATACATGCATAGAAGTTATGATGGTGCAGAAATATGCGAACTTATAGGGATACATATCATACATAATTTATCAAATGTCATTAATAAAAAGGATATAGGATTATATAGAGATAATGGTTTACTAATTGTAAAAAAATTATAATGGTAGAAAAATAGAAAATATGAGAAAACAAATAATAGAAATATTTAATAATTTAGGATTTAAAATTGACACAAAATCTAATCTAAAAATAATAAGTTTTCTAGACATAACATTTAATTTAAATAATAATGCGTACAAACCATATACAAGGTAACCAAAAAAGTTCTGTCCGTTTTTTTGATTAGTCATTGAATGAAGTTGAAATATATACGAAATGCGTGTAGCAATTGTTTTCAAATTCGGACAGCCGGAAGTAAGAACATCAGATGTTATAAAAAACACACGCACCATGCCAGGCCATCAGTTATAAGCCGGACAGCTGTGAGAAGGATGGAAGTGTCTAGAGATCTCATTCGAGGCTGTTTGCTTTACGACTTCAAAGTGGGCTTATCAGCAGCTGCATCAAGTCGCCGCATACGTCAAGTGTTTGGGGATAGTGCTGTGGATGAACGTATTGCAAGGTGTTGGTTTCGAAAATTCAAGTCGGGAGATTTGTCTCTCCATGATGAACCTCGCAGTGGATGACCACAGGTCTTGAATCATTGAAGAGGACAGTAGTCTAACATGTGGTGAACTTGCAAGACAGTTCAATGTTTCTGATAAAACAGTTAGACTTCACCTGCACCACCATTGTAAGATGTACAAACTGAGCAAATGGGTTCTGCAAACGCTGTTGGAGGTCCACAAGGGACAATGAGTGGCAGCCTGCGTATCGCTGCTTTCTCACCACCGTACTGCATTCTTATTCAATCAAGTGCTTACCAGTGATAAAAAGTGGGTTCTGTATGAAACTTCCAAGCGTTCCAGACATTGGTTGTCTCCTCAGGATGCTGTCCCTCACACCGCAAGACCGCCTATGCACCCACACAAGATTATGCTTTGTGTCTGGTGAACAGGTCGTCAAGTGGTTCATTATGAACTGCTACCAACGGGCCAAACGGTCACTGGAGACCTATACTCATAGCAATTGAAACGTGTGCAACAGGCATTGCGACAGAAGGAGTCAGCACTGGTGAATCGCAAAGGTGTGCTTTTCCTCCATGACAACGCCAGACCACATGTCACGCAAGTGGTCAGGGATACCATTCATCAACTTGGGTGGGAGACTTTGTGTCATCTACCTTATTCACCTGACCTTGCGCCATCCGATTACCACCTCTTCTACTCCCTGGATAATCATCTTTATGGGAAATTCTTCACCAGTGAAGTAGATTTGCACAAAGCCCTCATGGACTTCTTTGCGTCAACAAAAAAAAAATTAAAAAAAAACAAACAAAAATAATAGCAATTTCAATGACAAAAACTTGCAAAATAGCAATAATAATTGTAATTGTCAAAATAAAAACAACTGTCCACTTAATAAATGTCTAACTAGTATTATAATATATAAAGCAATGCACAATGGCCGAAATATTGGGATGACAACAACTAAGATGAGGACAATAGCCCTAATGTAAATAGTGTAAATAATGATAGCTAGAAATTGAGACCCCACTGTTCATCTTGAGGTTCTTGACAAAATCTAAAGACAGATATGCAATGTGATCATTCCTGACTTGACATCTTAACACCAGTCACAGACATAATATGGCTTCCCTCTGTCTTTTCTACAAACATTTTCATGGCAACTGCTCTGGCATCTTGTTCCCACCCTTTTACTGTCAAAACAGTTAAATGTAACCACCTCTTCTACTCCAACAGCTTCTTCTCTCACACATCCTGACAGTGGAACTCCTTTCCTCTTAATTGCTTCCCTGACAACTATAATCTTCAAAAATTTAAATGTAATGTCAATCGACATCTGATGCCTTGATCCCAGTTCTTTTTATCCTTTCCTCAATCCCCACTCCATACCCAGTCTTTTCTCTTCTTTTCTAAGCCCTTGTGTACTAGTGGCACTCCCATTTGCTTGAGGTGAAATGCTTAAAAAGAAAAAAAGAAAGTGGCATTAACTTGGGTTACTAATATGAAGTCGGTCATTTCACTAGTTTCACTAACCTTTTGAAAGTAGCCTCGTTACTTGTCACCCAATTTGGCAATCCTGTTTGTAAAAGTTTTCTTTTAGTTTGACTAATTAAAACAGTTACTGTGTAAAAACAAAAAAAAAAAAAACAGAAAATCAGAACAGAACTTGGTTCCTTTAAAACTTATAAATTCCGGCAACTTAGAAAATCCCTTACCTTTTGTCCTTTCATTGAATTTTGTGTTGATTTATCCAAATCTCCATTCTCAAAACTATTAGACATCTTGCCATTTTGCAGAGAAACCGCAAAGTCTCTTGGAGAAGGTTCTGTAGATCGTCCATCACCATTCCTACCTGCAGCACTCCCTTGAAAGTGAACACTTCTTGCTTCCCACTCCACATCTCTGTCCACCTCATCCATCTTGCCATCTGTTGCTTTCTTATTGAGCAAATCAAGCTGAACTGCCTCAAGTTTCTGGAGAGTGAGCACCAGTTTCTGGGAAACATCATCCTTGGCAGCCAGCACCAGTCGTAGTTCCTCTTTAAGGTCCTTTTGGTTGTTTTCCAAGTTAGATACTAATGTCTTTGATTGGTCACAATCAGCCCTGGTCAGTGTTAGCTTAGCTTCTGCTTCTGTCTTCTCTGCGATGACTGCTTGAAGTTGCACACTCATGCTTTCATACCGTTTCTGAAGGTCATCTAACTGCACCACCAGATTGTTTTCCTCCTCCTCTTCTTTTAATTGCTTAAGTTCTTCCAATTTTTTACTAAGATCACTTTCAACCATTTGGATTTTTCCTTGGGAATCTTGTTGTTCCTGAAGAAAAAAAAATTAAAAACAAAAGATTATCCAATTATAACCAATGCTTTTATCCACTGGTCAAATTACTGTTTTAAACTACAAATTTCCCACGATTTCTCTCGAACGCTCATATCTTCTCAAAGCATATCTTAATGTAAACAAATGACATCATATATTATGAAATGGATTAAGTCTGACAATTATTTAAATAGATTTATATATATTGCTAACCGGATGCTTCCTCTGTAGCTAAATGGTATATAACAGTTCAATGTGGGATACAGGTTCGATTCCTGTCAGAGGACACTTTTTTCCTATTAAATTTCTCAAACATTCAGGCCAGTAAATGTTGTTAATACTGTTAATAAACAGAGCATTGTATCTATAAAAATAATGTATAAGTGATATTTATATATATATATATATATATATATATATATATATATATATATATATATATATATATATATAATACTAGCTTAAAAGCCACACTCTTGGGTGGCATTTAAGCTAGATCCTGTGGAGGGCTCTTAATTGAAATTAACCCATTACTGCATAAAGTCTCCATAAAATTTTATCTCTTTTTGCCTAATCTACCTGGCTGGCTAATGGTAATCTTAGGATAGGCAAAGTTTAAACTTTAGGTAATCCATTCTCTAAAAGTATTGAACACCAGGCACTAATGGGTTAAATAGTTTCAGCATCGTAGCCTAGAAAGAGTTATGAAGATTAGTAATTGTTAAATCCAGAGGCTGGTTTCAAATTTTATATACAGGGAATATCAAAAATACTTTTACAAACATATGTGGTGTGTTCCTCACACCAAAACACAGACAAAAGTTCATATAAACACATCTGCAAATCCTTCATTTTTGAGTTAAGTATAAAGTTTACAGGAGATGGCACTGTATTTCCATATAGACTAGGTTACATTTGTTATTCATGTACATTTTTGGTTAGTCTGTCTTCAACGTTAAACATGTATTAGTGAGTTAACCGAGAATTGTCCCATTTAACAATGGCAGGATATTAATATCATGAGCAGACAGATATGATTTTTACATACAGCCACATGAATGGTAATGGACATGAGGCTGCAGGGCTGCATTAGATCACCTTTCCAGACTGAAGGCAGCCAACTTTTGCTTCCGTTTATTGTTGCATTGCTGAAACAGGACCTGTGGCACCACAAACTATAGATTGAGGAAGACTGAGATCTGCTTGTATATGTGACCATGAAGAATACATTCTACAGGCTGTCAGAAATGATCCAGGTATCAGCTCACATCAAGTCATACATCACATAGTACCACATAGAGAGCGACTCTTGTATCCATATCATTTGCAACATGTTCAGGGTCTTTTGCCCTCTGATCACTCATAATGGGAGAACTTTTGCCACAAAATGCCAATCTGTTGTTTGTCTCTTCCGTCTTGCTTATGGACGAGGCAATATTTGGAAGAGATGGAATAACAAATTTACATGACCAACATTTATTCAGTGGATTGGCATCCCCATGGTACAATACAGGCTAGACATCAGCATTAGTTTACAATTAATGCGTGTGCTGGAATTGTAGCTGCCTGAAAGCAGGAGACGTCTACAGGCACCTTATTTTGAACACACCTCCAGACTTGCTAGATTGGTTTGGTTTGTTTTATGGCATATCAACACCTCAATGGGTTATGTAATGCTGACAAAATTTTTATTGCTGGTAATATTTTGTTTTATCAAAAATCTATTTCTGTTAATATTTTTCCTTCAAAAATGTATCACTGGTAATAATTTTTTTTTTTTTTCTGTAAATGTATTGCTGGTAATATTTTTTTTCTTCAAAAATTTATTGCTCGTAATAATTTTTTTACAAAGTATTTCTGGTATTAAAACCTATTTTAACACTTTCATAGTGTTTTTACCCCAGTTTCAAGGTTAACTACTTGCCCATAGCTGGGACCCTAACAGGTGTTAGCACCCCAGGTCAGGGTGAACCTAGGAACACCAGCAATTAAGAGGTGGTTCCATGGTCCTCAAAACCTCCTGATCAGAGGCCTTGCTGCTGGACGTAATTCATCATCTTACCCAGGATGCAGATGTATTTTATCATCATACCCAGGATGCCCAGACCTGCTAGAGGATGTACCCCAGCTAATACAAAGATGTGGTCCATGCATGATGGGTTTCCAACACATTTTACTCACATTGTTCACAATGCATTGACTGAAATCTACCATGAAAGATCGGTTCTATTGACAGCACATTTTCCCGACCTTTGAATTTTATCTGTGGGTTTATCTAAAAAAAAATTGGTTTATGTAGCAGATATTAATAATGGAGAGATGTTTCATCAACAACGTGTCATGGAGGCCTGCAAAACCATTCGACACCATGTGAGAGTATTTAAGGTTTGTCAGTGAATGATCCGATGAGTGCATGCATGTGTAAAAGCATGCAGAGGACCTTTTGAACATTTGTTATCGGTCGTTGCGTGGAGTCACAAATTTGTAAAAAGTATTTTTGATACAACCTGTATATTTATATTTACCTGCAAGTAACTTTGTTGTATATTTTCCATTTCACTTGTTTTCTTTTCCAGTACATCTTTCAGTTTCTCAACCTCTGCTTGCAACTGCACAACCTGAAAAACAATGCACACAATTATATATTAAGAGCTTGAAAAAGCATCCAGCATTTTTTATTAAAACCTTTTCTACTCAGGAGCCAGAGAGAGGAATCAACACTGCATGGTGACTGTCAGTTTTATGGTACAAAGTGATATACAGACTAATTGCCACTACTCCTTTAGCAGGTTATCCATCAAGTATCCTGAAGAGTGGATGTAATTCCTCAAAACTCATAGCAGAGACAGTCATAAGTGAACAAATTATATATTAATAGGAAGGAACAGTGAGATTTATAATCCAGAGTTCTTAGCATTTATTTTTAAAAAAAACAGTGCTTGATACAACAGTAGAGCATAATATTATAATTATTCTTTGCGTATATAAAAATAAGAATTAAATAAAGAACTAAAAATGCCAAATATATTATCATTGAAACCGAGATGATGTGTTGAAAACAGAAACAGTATCAAAAAGTCTCTGTCAATGAACAAATACCTTAACCTCCACCTAAACTTAACCAACTTTGTAATCACCATACATTGGATACATGAGTTGTCTTAAAAAGTTAAAACCAACCACCCCTAATTAAAATAAATTGTATTTTCCTGAACCCTAACAACTCCAAATATTAAGATTGTCTATGCTTATAAATAAAGTAACTCAGTTTCTTAGAAAGTTATTCTTAGCATCACTTGACAATGGAATGAAACTGGATTTTAAGTTTAATTTTTTCATAATTAAATTTGAGACTGAAGTTTCAGTTTTGAAACAGAAATTTCTGTGTCGCAATGGAAACATTTTTAAAAAATTATAATATATATATATGTATGTATAGTTTAAGAAAAACTAGGTAATTCGTATGGGTAGACCCAAGGAGGATAAAATCCAGAGAGCTCGATGTAAATCCAGAGAAAATAATTTAAATAAAAACAGACCACTTTAAGGCTCCATGTAATAAATTATTTCACCACAGACCTTTTAAAGGACTGCGGATCATCAGACTACTTCCAAAGGTTGAAACAAAAAAAAAAAAAAATTATTTTCAACCTTTGGAAGTAAAGTTTGATGATCCGCAGTCCTTTAAAAGGGCCGTGGTGAAATAATTTCTTACATAGAGCCTTAAAATGGTCTGTTTTTATTTAAATTATATATATATATATATATATATATATATATATATTTTAACAGGTTGTTGTTGCTAAAACAGGATAAAATAATCTTAAGGGCATCATAATTTATTATTAAAATAGGATACAAAAGTATCACAATGTTTTTTTAAAATTTAAGACACCTTTCAGCCGACACTTCTTTAGAAATATAATCATTGGCAGAATAAAACAAAGTATTTGATAAGAAAAATTTTTACCAATAACTTATGTTAAGATGTAAATTACCAAACTAGGGGAGGGAACAGGAAAAAAAAATTAATTTTCTTCCCAGTTAAGCAACTGATTCTCCGAATAAGACCAATTTATGTTTTAACTCCATTGTCTGCATAGGGCAGGACATTGCATATTAATAACAACAGACTCCGGGATGTCTAAATGGAGTTTAGTCTATGCCATGTGCAAGAAAAACTCAGGAAAATAGTTTGTCCTGCATGTAACAGAATTTAAAAGGTGCTCACGATAGCAGTGTCATGAGTCTGTGAACACTTGAATGTCACAGGCTCTTGTCTATGTACCTGGCCTGGGACATGCTGGGCGATCTTAACCTCCAACCTTTGAATGGTCTTGCCCACACAGCCAATATCACATTGATATTTATATTGATATGTAACTAAACTTTGTTGATTGGCAAGCAAGACATCCTCATGGTAAGAGGGAAAAGCACTTCTAAAAATAAAAAAAAAAAAAAAAAAAATGCTCTGGACCATTACAACATTAAGACACTAATATTAGGTTGGTGCAAAAATAATGACGTAATAATGTCGTTTTTTTGACGTATAACGTCAAAAAACGACATTATTACGTCATTATTTTTGCACCAACCTAATAGAATTGGAAATTTTATCTGTGTATGTTTGACTCACAGGACCAATCCATGGTAGTCTCGCATATATAGGACATTTAAAGGGACCATATTTCTTAACTTCATTGAACTTAGCAATTTTTCACTCAATGATAGATGTAACAACACATTCAGGGTAACTATTCATCAAAAATTTAATTTTCTTTAAATCGGCATCAAATCTACACTCCGAACACAATATCAAAGCACAATAAGTATGGGTATAGATAAGATTAATTTTCCTGGTTCTGGGAGCAAATGAGCCCCAAGTTCGGTAAAGCCCAGAAAAAGTGGGTTTATGATAGACACTGGTAAGAAAGCCTGAAAGTGTTCTTTCTAACAATACATCCAAGGAAGGGTAAATGATTATTCTCTTCTACCACCATTGTATATTTTAAAGAAGGATGGTGTTTATTAAGATATGGAAAGAACTCTTCCGCTTTACTACAGGAGGAAAACGACATAAACGTGTCATCAACAAAGCAGAAGCAACAGTAAAGCTTATTAATGCTATCAAAAAACTGTTTCTCATGAAAGGCAATAAAAATGTTAGCCAGTAAAGGACCTAATGGACTAGCCATTGCCACTCCATCTATCTGTTGATAAATGCAATTGTCAAAGCTGAAGGAGACAGACTTAGTGGTCATCTCCATCAACTCAACAAAAATAATCTCAGGAAAAGGTGGAGCTTTTGTGGGGCCACAATGCATAAAGTCAGCACAAATCACTATTGTTTCATTAAGCAGGACATTTGTGAACAAAGTTATATTAAACATGAAAAACTCAGTGTTGGAATTAGGTTTCAATTTACACATATATTCAGTGAACTAAAATGAGTCAGGCACACAATACTCCAAATAGAATGATAAAACTGGGTCAAGAACCTCAACAAGCCACTTAGCCAATGGAGATGAACCCCAGCACTCCATCCTTGGTCTTATGCTGTTTCTAATCTTCATTAATGAACTTCCCGATGACCTCAGCTCTCAACTTGGCATCTACGCTGACAAGACTACCATTTACTCCTGCATCGATAGTAAGGCTGATCAGTCCGAAAAGTTCAAAATGGCAGCCGTTGTCCAAAACGACCACAAGACCATCGTTAACTGAGGCAAAAGATGTTTTGTCCATTTTAACACCTCCAAAACTAAACTTCTCTCTATTAATTATCTGAGAGACCCCTCTCTGCCTTCCATCAACAAGGCTGATGCTAACCTATAGGAAAGTGACTTGTGCTTTCTCAGGCTAACATTCTCAGCTAACATGAAAAGAAACACTATATTGAATTCATTGCTAGGTCAACTGCTAAGAAAATTGTTTCACTGTGCTGGTTGAGACAATTCTCTCCTGAATTCATCTTACATATCTATAAGTCTATCATTCACCCATGCTTAGAATATTGCTGCCATATATTGTCTGGTAAGATCCAAAGAAGAATCAGCAATATTATTGATCCTGACCTGGCAGCTCGGCTTCAGTCATTTGCCCAACACCGTAAGGTTGACTCTCTGTACCTTTTCTATAAATACAGTGTAACCCGGATATAAGAGAGTTGTCAGGACCGGGGAAGTCTCTTATATCCGGGTTTGGTCTATTTTGTTTAGGTAAGTATGGCTCTAATTTGGGGCCCAGAGAAAATCTCTCTTATATCCGGGTTTATCTTATATCCTGGTTACACTGTACTTTCATGGTAACTGTTCGGATGAGCTCTTCGCTATGGTACCTAGACTGTATGAATTTGAGTGCAATACAAAACTGGCGATGAGATCACATGAATTTACAGTTAATTAGACGTAGCTGTAACTTCACACTAACAGTTTGTTTTCTTACACTTCTTATGGAATTCTCTTCCGGTACTATGCTTTCCAGCCAACTTTAATCTGCAAAAATTTAAATGCAATGTCAATCACTATCTACTATCCTCCTGACTGCTCTTTTCTCTTTCTAATCATTACTAATGTTTCTGTTTTTTAATTCCTCCACACCTTGTAGCCCCCCACCCTCGTGTGTTAGTGGCTGTACTGTCTTGCTAAGGGTGACAATGATTAAATATATATATATATATATATATAAGCAATAATCCATCTTTTATACATGTTTCATTAAAGATGACTGACAAGGTACTGTGATTAAGCTTTTTATTTCATTTTTCTTGTGCTCATACAAGTGTTTGCTTTTCTGGACACAAAGTGTATATAAACTGAAATTCTTCAGTCTTGAGCCTTTTTGGCTATACTTTTAGCCATTATCCAGCATGGTTTTTATTTTACTTTTAAATGAATGCAAGAGTTGTGTTATATATGTAGCTAGAGTTATAGGGATGTTTTATTTTCCAAACACGGTCAGCATATTGTGGCCATGTTCATAGTTAACGTTACGCGAGTGTTGGTTTTTCTTTTAATTCCATTAATTTTTATCATTTTTTACATGTGGATAAGGTTGTTATGTTGGTATTTTCTACTAGTATGTTTCAGATGAAGTCTGGTAGGTTACTGTGCATGTTTAAATGAGTTCTAATGGAGCTGCGGTCAGATAGGCGTAAAATAAATAATCTGGGTAGGCATGTAGTGTGACTGGTATCATTTTTTGAGTTTGGTTTGATCATATATATATCGGGGGGTGTAAAAGAATTTGTATTATTGATGGTGAGAAGAGTGCTCTATAATGGATATATGCATTTCACATCTGAAGTGGTCTTCAGACGAAAGGTCTATATTGATTTTTGTTTATACTTTCTATATTGACAAACATTACCTCCATCATTGTGCACTCTACTCCCATAAATAAAGCAAATTTTATAGAATATAAACATGAGAGAGAGATTTATTGCATTTTATTCATGTAGATATTATCTTCACTCAAGAAAATATTTCTAAAAGAAATCCATTTCATTATAACACTCTACGTCATGCAGTTTTCCATTTAAGTGGTTGCAAAGTTAAAAACAGATTTACAAAGTCTCAGTGCCATATTCATTTTATTTTGTAAAGAAAGGATTTTAATGCAACTAACTTTATTTTGTTTATCTTCCCGTTCATGTGTTGTATCTGTTAGTTGGAGTTGCACATCCTGCAACTGCATCTCCAGTTTTTTCACCGTCAATTGTCGCTCTTGATGCAAATCATCAAAAGCCTCCCGAGATTTACCAAGTTCTTCCAAGGAAATCTGCAGTTTTGTCTTGAGATCTTCAACCTCAGATGCAAGTCTAAAGGAAAGAATACAAAAAATTTCAGACTAAATGGCATAAAAGTACTTTCAAAATTCAACAAACATTTCAAGGATGTTAACTTAAACGTAAAATACTTGACTACAATTTTGTTCACTATTTACATTATTCGGATTATTGTCCTCATCTTTGTCGCCATATTTATCACAACGTTTCAGCTGTTGTACACTCCAGCCTTCTTCAGGTGGTTGGAATGTTGAACTGAACCCTTTATTTCACTCACAGAGGTAGACTGTTCTAGTTCCACATGCCATGTTTAAGAGATGTCAGTTATCTCCTGTTAATTCTCCTCTCCAAGTTCTTCACTGCCTTAACCGAGTATTGAACTTACACTCTTCAAGGATACATAGCACAGTGGATAAAGATGTTGGTTAGATCCAGTGACAGGACCCAAAGAGTGTGAGTTCAATACATGGTTAAGGCAGTGGAGAACTTTCAGAGGGAAATTAACAGGAGATAACTGATAACTGACATCCATTAAATATGGCACGTGGAACTAGAACAGTCTACCCCAGTGAGTGAAATAAAAGGTTCAGTTCAACATTCCAACCACCTGAAGGCCAGAGCATATAACGGCTGAAACGTTGTAATATGGCAACAAAGATGAGGATAATAGTCCGAATAATGTAAATAGTGTACATAATACCTCATCTCAGAAATATAAACAGATACTGAAAGGCCAAAGCATTGTGATAAATATGGCAACAAAGATGAGGACAATAGTCCAAATAATGTAAATAGTGTACATAATACCTCATCTCAGAAATATAGACAGATACAATTTTGTTTTATAAAGTAAGCAGCTTATCAAGAAAGGATCAAACCAGTTAATATTAATAAAAAATATGATCTACATAGGGCAATAGCAACTTAATCCAGCACTATTTGAATAGACTGGTCCACTCGTAAAAATAGGGAAACAAAATTTGGGGTTGGGGAATACTTTTTGTTGATTCTTCAGGGATCAGCAAACTGCAGCTCCTGGGCCACATGCGGCCTGTGAAGGATTTTTGTCCAGCTCACCAAAACCTGGACACTAATCATCTCATTCATTTGTGGTTGCAAGTGGCAGAAAAATATCAGTTGGAGTTAGTTGACTTACAATGTGACAAATTTTCAAAATTTAATTCCAAATCAACTGCTGACTTCTACAAGAAATGTTTGACCAAGCAGAAAATTAAAAAGACCCTTGAATAATGCAAAAATGATGGTGTCCTTATTTAAGAGTGCATATGTTTTTGGAACAACTTTTTTCAAAAATTAAATATATTAAAAGTCGTTTAAGACCAAGGTTTGGTGATGACCACCTGAATGATGTCTTGCTCCTTTCATAGACAAATATTCACCTGATGCGGAGAAGATATCAAACAATAACTAGAAACCATTTTCTCATTAAATAATTTGCCATTTCTAACTTTATTGTAATAAGGAATTTGTATTTTTCATTGTGTTAGTTGTTATCCTATTATTCCTGCAGTAAAATAAGGAAGCTTCTTTAAATAATATAACTTTGTTATTTTTTTTCTTTAAACCTCCAGACCAGTACAGCCTTCTGGACAGAGCAGACTGCACTTGAGAGAATTCATTATAGTACATTTGATATCATAGCCCTCCTCTAAGACACTACATAGTTTTCTGGCCCTCTCTCTCCAAAAAGTTGCCGACCACTGCTTTAGACTTTACTTATCCTTTATGGGCCATGTCCTCTCCAAGTTTAGGCAATCATGGCTCTCCACAACTTCCTCTTACAAGCTTACTAAGTATGTTATGCATTGTTTTCCTCTGTCTCTTTTGCCTTTAATCTGTCCTGTGAGTATCAGATTTTCCAAGTCCTCTTTCCTCATTATGTGCCCTAGAAACATCAACTGTCTCTTTCCAATGTTAAATATAGGTTTCCTTTTCGTTTTCACTAAAACTTTGTCATTTCTCACATGTTCAGTCCAAAGTATCCTTAGCATCCTTCTGTAGAAGCACATTTTTGTTACAATTGAAAAATATTACTTTGCTATTAATGTAGAAAAATGAAAAATATTGAAAATACAATTGAAAAATATTACTTTGCTATTAATATTTATAATATCAATACAGTGTCAAATCGATCCCTGAATTTTTAACTTTAGCTGTTTTGCATACAAAATCTTTTTTTGAGGTGGGTTTACCAAATGATTTCTCTTCAATAACTAGTAAATGAATATAAACATTATTAATTAAGAAAAATTTAATAAATTAATAAAATTATGTAAACATTTATTTTTAGTTTAAGATAAATAATTATGGACCTCAAATGGTTGTGCCTTCTGAAAAAAAAAAAAACTTCAATTCAAAAAAGGATTTTCAAATGTTAAAATAAAAAAAGAGAAGTTTAAAAAAAAATGTAAAGCTTTCTGCACATATCAATGATGCTAGCATACATCTTCATGTACCTACATCCATACATTGCATATCAATAAAAGACTTAGTATCAAGTAGTCAATCTTAGTATCAGTCAGAGTAAAAGTTTGAGTCAAATTAGAAAGAGGAATCATTAAGCAATCTTTCTGCGTTTATTTCCTGTCATAAGAAAGTGAGTGTTGCCTGAATGCTTTAAAGCGTTTGAATAAAAATTCAACCCCGTTATATAGGAATAAAGTGTCACTGCTGACACCTGAGTTTGAACATAGATCACCAGTGAGCAAATACAGGTGATCATTTTATTAAATTAAGTAGACCACATGACCATAGAGGAAACATATATAAAAGGTAGCATGACATCTAATTGAGCGCCATTCCTAGTCTATCCTCTATTACTATTCGGATCTATATTTCTACTCTCTCCTCTATTATTATTCAGATCACCATTTCTAGTCTATTCTCTATTACACTTCGGATCTCTATTTCTACTCTCTCCTCTATTATTATTCGGATCACCATTTCTAGTCTATCCTCTATTACTATTTGAATCTCTATTTCTACTCTCTCCTCTATTATTATTCGGATCACCATTTCTAGTCTATCCTCTATTACTATACAGACCGCTATTCTCTATACTATTTCACTACATGGATTACTATTTGAGTGAGTATTATTGAGCAAGTCTTATTAGTGTGAGTGTTATTTGAAAGCATCTGACACTAACATTGTTCAACAGTGTTCTACAGTTATATCTGTAAATTACAAAGTCTCCACTACAATGAGCATTACAAAAGTGATCAGTATATGTTGACATTAAAAAGTGGCAACAAGTGTTCATTGACATCACAAGAAAAAAACAAAACAAAAAAAAAAACCCAAATTTCCTTTTATAGGAAATTCATGATTGGCATTTACCTTTGATTAGTTTCTTGATGATCTGCATCCATTTGTTGCTATAGAAAAAAAAAAGTATAAAAAATGGTTACTTATAGATTTCAATATTTTAAAGAAAAGAGAGAGATAAGAAGAAGCAAAGTGAGACTGACAGAGAAGCAACAAATAAAGATCGTAAATGGTCACCGAGAGAGGGTAAAGAAAGAGGACAAATTGCGACCAATAGAGATCAACCATACAACTGGTGAATAGTCAAATGGAGTATTAGTTTGTTTTCTTTAGTTTTAAAATCCAAACATAAAAAATTATTTCCATGAAATAATACTTACTTCTTTTTTTCGAGTTTCTTCATTTTCTGTTTGTTTTTCGTGCAGTTGCATTTTGGTCTCTTCTAAATCTTTGCTCAAGATTTTGTTTTGTTCTCGTAGATGTACAATCACAATCTGCAGAGAGAAAATTAACATTTTCATTTTTACTATAAAAATTAATTATATAATAGAAAATGTTGGAATTGCATAAAGATTAATATAAAATTATTCATAATAAAACAAAAGAATATTAAAATTGTATGAAAAACTAATTCAGAGAATTAGGAAAGAAAAAATGGAAAAGTGAAATCAGTCGGTTTATAAGAAAAAAAAAAAACAAACATCTATCAGCAAAATTTGCAGAAAAGAGGCTCAAGTTTTATGTTGTTAAAAAACCTGCCAAAATAAAGTCACAGTTTATTTGGATAGGAATTCTTGCATTTTTAATCAATGTGGTTAAAAATATATGCCCCTAAAAAGGTAATATTATTTTTTTCAAAAATGTATAGTTGGTATTCTATTTTTTCAAAAACGTATAGCTGGCAACACCATTCTTTAAAAAAAAAAAAAAAATAACGTATAGCTGATAATATTATTTTTTTTCAAAAATGTACAGCTGGTAACATTATTTTTTTCAAAAACGTATTATCAGAGGCCTTGCTGTCGGACGTAGTTTATCGTCATACCCAGGACACAGATGTAGTTTATTGTCTTACCCAAGATGGCAAATGAATTTGTTAATTTTCATTTTCATCTTTCACAAATCTGCAATGAAGTTCTATCTGTGATTACAACTTATCAGCAAAATGGCCTAACACACTTTTATGATCATAATAATATATCCAGTAAAAATACACATAGGTGACTAATTTAATATTTTCATTCTCATACTCTTTACCAATATCAAAAAAAAAAATAAATAAAAAAAATAAGTGACATGGAGCAAAAACAGGTGAATAGGGAGGTTGTTCCAGCACAGTGAGCTTTTTCTATGCCAGGAACTGCCAGATGCTCACGGCGTTCTGAGCAGGTACATTGTCGGTGAAACAGCCAAGATTTGTCTTGCCACAAAAGTATGTGAAAAAAATATGCAGTGGTTGCAGAAAGCTAAGATTACAGATGTATACTCCCAAAATATCATTTTAGATGATAACACAATCCATTAATCCCTCTTTCGATCATGGCACCACACACCACACTCAGTCCCCTTATTTTTTCAGGCAGACCTCATACTTTAGATGTTAGCTTATTTTGACTATATATTAAAAATCACTTTGCATTTATAAAACTATTTTTTCTTATATATAGAAAAAAAATGAGGAAAAAATGTAGAGTAAAAATGAAAAACATTTTACCTGGTTCTTTACAGATTCCTGGATTTCAAGTTTATATTTTTCCGCATCTGTTCGCAGTTCTTCTACAGTGATAACCAAATTTTCCTTGTACATTTTCTCCTTCTGGAATGATTCCTCTAAGAGTTCCTTATCTTTTGACAAGTTTTTCAGGTCTGTTTGCAGATCATCAATTCGGCTGGCCTGTTCAAGTTTGGCATTCTCCAGCCTCTCGTAATCCTTTGTTACCTTATCATAGTCAGACTTGTATCTGTCCACTTCCCTGTGGGCTTCATCCAGCTGGCTTGACAGAACCATTCCGTCTTTTGATAATTGATGCTTTTCCTCAAGGATACAATCCCGCTCCATCCGCATTTCACTAAGTTCCGTAGTCAAGATATCCACTTTTTCACTGAGGCTTTTTTTATCATTGCTCATTATCTCTGCTATGTCCTTTTTTAAAAAAAGTAAAACAGAACATTTTTTTTTAATCATTACACTCCAAGCAAGACAATAAAGCCGCTAATATGCAAGGGAGTTACTGAGGATAAAAGACAATGTGAAGGAAACTAAAGAATCGCCATTGAAGAGAGAGGACAATTAAAAAAAAAAAAAACAGGATTCAAAGAAACAAAACATGATTGACATTGCATTTACATTTTTGCAGATTGCAACTGACAAGAAACCAAAAAGCAGGAAGAGAGTTCAGCAGGTAAGAGAAGAAACTATTAGAATGAACTTATGGTTAAATCTAGTAACTTCAACAGTAAAATGAGACCTAGCTGCCAATCTAGTACTGCACTTAAATTCATGAAGCTAAAGAACTGAGGAGGAAAGCTCACCAGAACAATTGCCCTGGAAATATTTATAGTAATGGCACAGGGAGGCTATGTTATGGCTGTAGGAATCCACTTGAGGACACATGATGCAGGTGATACCAAAATATAGTTTGAACAATTCACTGTGAAGTAATGGTTAATATGCTGGTCTAACAGATTATTACTACTGTAGCAAGCTCAATCCTCATTGGGTACCACACAGTTTTGCCATCATACACAATCTATCTGGATTTTACTGCCATGACACTAAGCTCCATCAATTAAAGTATATTTTTTTATACAGTCTTTTTTGTTTGTTAAAATTTTGACCAATTTAGTCACATGAACTTGATTTACCAATGGACTACTCTAGTTAAGTTTCACTTTAAAATTTTCATTTTAATCTCCAGTGTTTTATCATATAAATGAATAACCTTAAAAATAATATTTGGTAATTTTTCAGGGGAAGAATATTAACACTTCCACTGCTGCATTGTTATAGAATTGTTGCCTGGCTGTGCTGCCCCTTTGGAATTGGCTGGGAGATTAACACTTTCACTGTTGCAATGTTATAACATTGTTGCCTAGCTGTTCTATACCATTTTAGAAAAAATAGGAAATTGTCATAGTAATTTCTTATGGGCACCATACATTACATCAAATACCTTTAGTATAGACCAAGCTAACAACACACCCCCAACATGCAATCAATAAAAAAAATGTTAAAATCAAGTTGTATTTTATATTATTATATGTCTATGCTTTTTTGGAAACTTCACTAAGTGCTAGGAAGTTTATAACATAAATGCCAGGGACAGGCACTTCACAGTGTCTTCAAAACAGTGTCTTAAATGTGAACAGCAGGCAATGTAAGTTTTGAAAATATGTATGTAGAGGCAGTAGCTATGGTTAAATGTAGATAAATGGTAGAACTGTCCTACAAAAAGAATTGACAAAGTTTGCAATCAACAATAACAAGAGAAAGAAAAGAACAGGACAAAAAAATAAAATAAAGCAAGCAAACAATGCACTGGAAAATTATCAGTCATAAGGCAAAGCAACAGTAATATGGCAAAAAGTTCACAAACTAAGAATTGGGGTTGACACACAAGAGTAAATTTGAATAAACGAACACAGCAATCTGACTTCAAGACAAGACAGACTGGGATCGAGTCCGATGAATCCAAGGTAACATTTTCATTGTTTTAAACATTTGGCAATTTTCACTAAGGAAGATCATATGCATAAACATCTTTTGCTTTTGAAACCGGAAACATCTATAATAATTTTTTTTTCTCTTAAAAAGAAATATATTTTTTTTTTCTTTAAAAATAATTTTTTTTCAAGGGAATAAATTAGAAAAAAATCCTATAAAAGTGTATGCTAATCACATTATCATCTGCATTAGTATTATACCAAGATTTCAATTTTTTAATTATAGAAAAAATCTTTTCCCAAAAGAAAATACAAAATAAAAAAAATAAATAAAAATGTTCCCCATTTCTAAGGCAGATGTTCTTCTACAGTGAAAATTGCTGAGGTATTTTCAATGTAAAATTATCTTGAATCTTTTTAGTAGTGCAGCCTGTCTCATGATGAGACATATCTCATGTGGCCCACTGGTCAGAAAATGTTGTCGATGCCTAGTCTAAATTGCTCATTCTTGATGAAAGCCAAAACAACCAAGACAGGGTTGTGGATCTTTCTGTCCCCTCCACTATTTTTTAAATGCTGTGTTTCTTCACATAAGAAATTTGAGCAAATGGAAGCCAGAACAAATAGCACAAAGACTAAGAGGAGAAGTAAATATTACTAAAAGCAAGCTAGGGAGGATGTGGAGAACCATGATCAATCTTGTTTTGAAGAGACATGGTGGAGAGAAAGAATGACAACTTTAAAATGTATTTATAGTAGGGTCAGTTCTCTTATTGCCATTAGTCTTCCCTATAAAAAATGGGGCCACTGACTCACTACACGAGGCATTGCTGCTACAGTTCTTATGGGGAGAAGTTGCTTGCCCTCGCACCAAACTAGTTTTGAATTCAAAACTATCTTTCTATCAGACTGGTTTCCAACCAAGGCTACAGAACCAAATCAGCCTTGTTAAATAACAGTGCAAACTGGGCTCTGTAGCTGAGGAGGAGGAGAAATGGATTCATACCTTTCCCAATAGCATTTGTGCAAAAGTGAACACAATGAACTTGGCTGGAATTTTAACACAGCACACTAATCCCACATTCCATGTGGATAACTGCTATGCTACAGGCACATTTTAAAATAACTAGTCATCTTGACTAACTCCAAAACTTGATGAGTCATATTTAAAGCTTTGTGATCTTGAAGACCCCCCCTTATTTTTCCTCACCTGCCAGGTTTCCAATTGTTCTTTTTGAACCTTCATGTCCTTCACCTCTTTACGAAGCAATTCCACTTGAGTGTGAGATGCATTTTTCTCTCTTGTCAGTTTCTCCACAGATTTCTGAAATTTAAACAAGAAAACAATTACCTATTTTTTCTTTATCTCAGTTTACTCTAATGTATGGAAATATGAATATGTTACCCAGCAGAAATCAATAATTATTGCTGACTGATCAATTTGATTTTTATGGTTTATCAACCCTTTGTGGGTTATTTAAAACTGAAGTATATTTTGGATTGTAAGGCTCACCAGGAAGCTGCAAAAATACCACTGGGCCATGTGAATTCAATAAGATCTTCAATCCAGTTGGCAATGGAAGAAGAAAATAATAATCAGCTAGCCTTCCTGAATATGCTAATAACCAGCACAGAGAATGGGTTCAAGTCATCTGTATATCACAAGTCGGCCATCACTAGACAATACCTCAACTTTAACTCCCACCATTCATACAGTGTGAAGAAAAGGATTATCCGATGTCTACAACACAGGCAACCCAGAAAAACACCAAGTGGAAATGAACAGCATCAAGTGTACCGTTTTGAAGAACAACTATCCTGCAATTATCAGCATCTGTAGGTGCAAACAAAGGTTAACAAGGAGGACAAGAAAACTGATATAATCTGTCTTTTATGTCAAGAGCTTATGGGAAAAAATTCAGAAGTTGTATAGTCCATATAATGTCAGGGTAATATTGAGAAGTATCCAGTGGAATAATGGATAGCATCTTGGATTGCGGAATCAGAGAGCAGAGTTCAAATTCCAGTCGAATCCATTATATTCACTGATGTGCTAATACCCTTGGGAAAGGTATGAATCCTCTTTTTCTCCTCCCAGCTATGGGTAAATAGCAGAACAGACCAGATTCTATAACCTTGGATGCAAATGGTCTACCGCAGTAAGAAATGGCAACCTACTGCGGGAAAAAATCTGCCACATCAGTCATGTATCTTTTGATACATTATCACATAGGTATGTATCATTCATGGCACATAACTGATCTCCACTCTATGGAAAAATCTTTGTCGATTCAAGCCTAATAGAGTAGAGGACGTGACCAAGAATTGCATGTACTCCATTCCCATCAGTTGTGGTAAAGAATATAAAGATGAAACAAACCACCCTCTAAAAGGCCAAATAGGTGTAAGATTTTAAATGAGGATTCTTTAGTTTATTTAAGGTTAGTAAATATCAACATAGTTATATATAACATGAAGAAGTGGAAACATGTTGAAAATTAGTGCCAAAAAGAAACAGGAGGTTTAATTTCTTTTAATTAGCCAGCTTTTTCATCAACCCCCTAACCAAATGGATTATTGATAAGTTTAAGATATTAAACAATAACATAAAATTACCAATAAAAATGAGGTTAGCTGTTGTTGGGATCATTGAGTTAATGTGGACAATCATTTCCTTAGCTGCATAGGATATGCTTTGCCAGTTTTGAATTCAGAGTTTTCCTTCTCCTAGACCAGTTGCCAGCCAAGGCTATAGAACCAAGTCTTCCTTCTATTTATCCATAGCTGATGGGAGAAGAGGTGGATTCCTAGCTTTCCCAAGGGTATTCCCATATAAGCGGATGTAATGAACTTGACTGGAATTCAAACTTAGCTCTCCAATTCCTCAATCCAAGCTGCAATCCATTAAAGCATTAAAATAGACTTTATCTGTCATCTCAAAAAAAAAATGAATGTCAGTATATCAACTTAAGTTAGACCCTCTAATTTCAACAAATAAATAAAAATCCTTTTGCTTGCAATGAGAATGGTTGACATCCAGAAACAGGAAATTCCAAAATCCTTCCAAAAGTCAAAATGACTAAGAGGCAACACTTAGAATATTGAATCTATCACATGAAAAAGTTTTCACACTGAGTGGTTATCAATAATGGTAATGGTAATATTAAACTGTTTCCTTATAAGGAAACATTCAGTATTTACTGACCGAACAGCCAATGCTACCAGCACTTGAAATTCATAAAAACTTTCTATTAAAAGACTTTTTCAGGAAAATAGGTTTCTCAAGTCCAGTAGCTGTTATTGCTCTTTCCAGTATTGACTGAGGCAGGAGCTTCCTTCCTAACCTTTTCTTTGAAGTAGTGTGGAATGTCAACATCTTCATTATGTCATTATTTTCTTGTTAACTTGCATGTGCTATCCATTTTAGTAGTTACTGCAGTTGGTAGTCCTCAAGTGATGTGGTTTCTATTACTTGGTATGGTTTTTTGTGATTCTCTAGTGCCAGTTCACAAGGTTTGAAGAAGGATGGTCCTCGTTAAAAACTACAGGCTTTATTCACTCAAAGCCATTTTTAAGCATTGAGCTGAGAAAGTGGTTGTATGCAGCTGACAGTTTAGATATTTCTGTGTGACTTTGGTGCAATGCAGGACATCTGTATGAAAGTCTCAATCTGACGAGGCTATTTAAGAACATGACATTAGTTTTTTTTAGCTTAAGTGTTGGTTATATACTTTGAACTAGCACCAGTGGGCACACAAATCTTTCCAATGATTTGGAAATAAGCTTTGGAATTGAAAAAAAAAAAAAAAAAAAAAATCAGAGAAAAAAATCCATTAAGATGTTTCAGCTGTTGTGCCCGCGAGCCTTCATCAGGTGTTTATCAATCTGGATAATCATCAGGGAATATTAAACTGAACCTTATAGCTTCCTTATGTGCTGTGTCCCCTCAGGATGTAGGCATTCATGACTCTCCACAATTTCCTGTTCCTTGCAACTCTAAATAAATTCTGTCTTTTCTTTTTTCTAAAACTGTTCCTCCATTCATTTTTTTCAAGCTCATCAAATATGTTATACATTGTTTTCCACTTGCTCTCAAGATCTGTCCTGTGAGTAACAAATTTTCTAAAAACCTCCTCCCTCATTACATGCCTCAGAAATTTCAACTGTCTCTTCCTGATGTTAAATATAAGGTTTCTTTTCTCTAAAACCTTGTCATTACTCATATGTTCAGTCCATGGTATTCTCAGCATGGTGATCATGGATCTCCACAATTTCCTGTTCTTTGTAGCTTTTAATAAATTTTGTCTTTTTGTTCTCTCTCCTAGACCTTGTTCTGCCATCTACTTACTCAAGCTACCGAGTAGGTGTTGTTTGCATCTATCCCCTCTTGCCTTCAATCTGTCCTGTGAATATCAAATTTTCCAATTTTCCCTCAATTTTTGCCCTAGAAATTTCAACTATCACTTTCTAACATTAAATATAAGTGTACTTTTTGTTTTCATTCTAAAACTGTCATTGCTCACATGTTTGGTCCATGGTAATCTCAGCATCCTTCTGTAGAACCATATTTCTATTGCTTCAAGTCTCTTCTTCATCTTTGAGAAAATTGTCCAGCATTCACTGCCATAGAGTAGGACCGATACCACATAACAGTCCAGTCACATTTTTTTGGTTCTAATGAAGTTTTTCTATTTCTTCATACTCTACTTACCTTTTGGAAGGCATCTTTGGTTATCCTAAAGCATCTTCGGATTTCAATGTCACATTTTCCATCCCTCTGCTAGAAACACTTCCCAAACAGATAGTGTATTTATATTTACAGATATGTCACCATTTCCTATTTACTACTGCTCAGTTACTGCTCACCATGTTTCCATAGAACTACTCAACCAGGACAGTGAAGTCATAATTCCTATGCAACCAGATTCATAAACCAATCCATTAGGTTATTGTCCCTAAGCATGGATAATGGAATAAGAACAATCTACCTCCATAAATTAAATAAAAGATTCAGTTCAAAATTCCCTAAAGGTTAACCAGATGATCAGGCACCTGATTAATGTTCTTATAATGACAACAAAGATGAGGATATTAATCTGAATGTAAATTACCATAACTCAGCATACCAAAAATTCAGGTAGGAACATTGAATATATAGGATACAGCGGCAGAAACCCCGTCTCACGTAAGGGTGAGATATTAGCTTGATGCTATTGCCACTAATGTCTTACTTTATGTGGGAAATATTTTTACCACAAGATCTCTAATGTTTATTGATGACAAATACTATGGGAAATACTTCTTTCCAATGACTAAATGCTGGTTGTTTAAAAAAGCATTGATGACAAGACGTGAAATAAAAGACAATTTCAACTGGAAAAAAAAAAAATTACCTTCTTTTCTTCCAACTGTTTCTCCAACTTTTCAACTTCAGTCTTCAAACTGTTTGTTCTGTATCGGAGTTGCTGCTGAAGATCTCGTTCCTGTTCAGCCTCTGTCTGAAACTGGTCCACCTTAAAGAAACGTAAACACGAATCAGTGATATTATACATTTTTTAACTTCATGTTGTTATTACTTTTCTTGTAACACTAAATTACATCTTCTGATCATGATTTCATGCTACACACTTTAACAGTCAAACGGTAATTCAACCAAGAGGATTATGATAAAAAGTAATAATAAGATAAATAAAACTAATAAATATTGAAGTCTACCAATTGCCCATGCTTAAAATATTGCTGCCACATATGGCCTATTGCCACTGCTATTTACCTTGATAAGATCCAAAGAAAAATCAGCAATATTATTGGGACTGATCTGGCAGCTCAGCTCCAGTCACTTTCCCACCACCATAAGGTTGCTTCCCTGTGCCTTTTCTATAAATATATTCATGGTAATTGTTCAGGTGAGCTTTTTGCTATGTGTTGTAATGGAATGTCCTGTACTCTCACCTATGCGGATTGACTATATCAGTAGCTATATATAGTGAGCATAGGATATACCTGGAGGTTTGCTTCGGGAATTACTAGCCTGCCACCCGATTCCCTGTCTTTTAGTAGTGGATTCTCTTTTACAATAAACCTCTCTTTCTTTCATCTATGCATGTGTTTCAGTTCCTTCACTCGAGTACCACTGAAACTGAATAGTTTTACTCAAATTATCCTAATTTCAACATAAACTAAAAATTTTCATATAAAGAATTACAAGAATTTTTCAATATTTTAATAAATAAATTAAACGATAAAAATAACACTAAATTAATCAATAAATAAATATTTAATCTTAATAAATAAATTGGTACTAAATTGGTACTAAATTAAATACTTTTTTTAAGTGTTTCACCCCAAGCAAGGCAGGAAGCCAGTAGCACACAAGGGGTTACAGAGAGTTGGAGCAAGAGCAAATAGGAGTGATAGAGGAAAGGATGAAGAGAAGGATAAGGGATAGATCTGGACATCTGGAGATTTGAATAGTTGGAGATTATAGCTATCAGGGAAACAGGAAAAAGGGAGGGAGTTCCACAGGCGAGAGGTGCGAGACATGAAGCTATTGGAGTAGAAGAGACAGCTACATTTAACAGTTTCAACAATGAAAGGGTGAAAGCAAGATGCCAGCCTAGTAGAATGCTTAAATTCATGAAGTCTGGGAACCAGCGAAAGCAGCTCATTGGAGCAGTTACCATGAAAATATTTGTAAAAAAGACAGAGGGAGGTGATTGCACGTTTGTAAGAGAGCGACTTCAGACGAGATGCCAGATCAGGGTCAATTACATTGCATATCTGTCTCTGGATCTTATCAAGAACGTTGAGAAGAGAAGGAGCACCAGACCATATATGGCAGCAATACTCCATGCAAGGGTGAATGGTTGATTTCAATATAAACTAAGAATTTTCATATAAGAATTTTTTATATTTATAAGATTTAAACCAAAATCTGCTCCATCTTGAATAATTTAAAACTGGTGAATCAGTGACATTAAATATGAAGAGTGTTTTTGTTGTTTATTTTTTTAAATAAATTTCATTCAACATACAATGTACTTTTTATTTTCAATAAATGCATATACATACATACACCTCAGCTTGGTTGAAGGGTTAGCAAATTTATCATGCTAGAATAATTATGACCGAGTAGTGAGTTTGATCCTCACTGGGTGCCCCATACTTTCGGCCTTGTGCCACATCTAAGCTACACTTAAAAAGTTACCAAACATACATACATAGTGGCTAGCAAGTTCCTATTACAAATGCCTATAGAGTCTACCGATAGTTTATACTGCAAGGATGGTGAGCAGGCCTTAGTTACAATTTCTGGGAGAGAACGCATAATCTGTCATGATCAGCAGTTTGAACACCACCAATATTATCAAATCCTCAGTCATGATGACTTGTGACTTTATGCTAGTACAACCATCAACTGCTTCTGAACAGTTATGTCTACCCAGTTTTACTCACAAAGCTTGAGCTGACTCAGGCCATTTTTAAAAATTCTGTATACTGTTAACACTTTCCTGACAAATCAATAATGGTAAAATTCAAACCATTGGTCTCATAGTCAGGAAGTGAATGTTCTAACCATTCAGCCACATGCACATATTAGATTATTACAGGTGGTGAAAAATCGGTTTTGCATGTCAACAGAAAATGAAAAAGACAGTGGTTATCACAAAATGAGAAACTGTCAATACTAAAACCAGGACTCAATCCAAAGAAGTTCTTGCTTTGTGCCTTGCAGAAAATGAAAGGGTGTCATTTATTATGAGCTAGTGCAACATAGAAAGACCATCGCTGCAGGTGTTTATTGACAGGAACTTTCCCAGGTAAATGCAGTAATAGATCAGAAGTGTCCTGCTTCGTTACACAGAAAAGGTGTTATTCACCAGCATGACAATTCAACAACACAAACTGTAAAACAAACTCAAGAAGAAAATAAGATCATTAGAATTGGAGGTTCTTCCACATCATCCATAGTCAATAGATTTTGCACCTACAGATTTTTTATTTATTTAAAAATTGTTACAACATTTCATAAGGGGCATAACATTCAGAAACAAAGTTGAAACTTATCATTTTTTTACACTATTTACATTATTTGGACAGTTGTCCTCATCTTTAAACTGTATTGCTATACTCACAACATTTTGGCTGTTGTATGCTCTGGCCTTCTTAAGGTGAGATATATTGGAAATTCAAATGAAAACTCTTTATTTAGGGGTAGATTGTTCTAGTTCTATGTGCCATACATTTTCTGGATATCTCAATTTCCAGTTATTTCCCTTCAATAACAACTCTCCAAGATTTTTGTTCACTTCTGCTGCAGTCAGGTATTGAATTCACAATTCTTTGGGGTAAAGCCACTGCTGGATTACGTCAACCAATGCTTTCATCCACTTGGCCATGGGAACTAGAGCAATCTCGTGGACTAAAAGGGTTTGGTTTGAAATTCCAACATATACCAACTGAAGAAAAAACTTTGGGAATATGACAATAAAGATGAGGACAACAGTCTAAATGGTGTAAATATTTACAATACCTCATCTCAGAAATATAGGGAGATCCTGAAGAAGGCTGGAGCATACAATGGCCAAAACATAGTGAATATGACAATAAAGAGAAGAACAACAGTCTAAATGGTGTAAATAGTTACAATACCTTATCTCAGAAAGATTGACAGAAAAAAAACAAATTTCTTTCAACATGAAATAAAAACATTTACCTTATAAAACCTTGCAGTTCTTGAAAATTAAGGTGATTACATTTTTCATAAATAGTAAATTAATCTAAACTTACATTTGCATTTATATTCTTTCTAGTAAAATTTAATTCGATTCCAAACACCCTAATATAACATTATTAGCACGTCTTCTTTAAATATTTAAATATTAAATATTTAAATATTTAGTTCAGCAGGAAAATATTCAGTTGTTATTGAGGTTTAGTTTTTTCAAAAACATTGTTTGCAAAACAATAGACGTGGGATGGGATGAAGGGAAATATAGTAACTACCTCATTTTGTATCATTCATATATATATATATATATATATATATATATATATATATATGTTAAAACCCAGAGACGACTGTCTGTTTCATGCTAAACACAATTGTCAGGCCATGACAACTGCATTTAGCATGAAACAGACTTTCACTTCTGCATGCTAACTTTAATCTCCATGTTTATATTTATATACACTATCCCTGATATTGAGTACTTTAACCCATAAATATAGCATAACTTTTATATTTATTTATATATATATATATATATATATATATAAGTTATGAAGAACTTGCTAATCTGTATGGGTAATCCCAAGGAGGATGAAATCCTGAGAGCTCAATGTAAATCCAGAGCTAATATTTAAAAGAAAAACAGACCACTTTAAGGTACCATTATAATAATTTATTTCACCAGAGTCCTTTTAATGTATATGTGTATATATATATATATATATATATATATATATATATATATATATATATATATATGCATATGTATGTGTATGAATATATATGTATGTGGTATATATAGGTGCAAGCATAGTTTTTGGCTAGGTATATTTGTGTATATATATATATATATATATATATATATATATATATATGTGTGTATATGTATTTTGCATATACGTGTATGTAGATGTAAATATTTGAGAGTTAATATTTGTAATATGTGTGAATATATGTATAACATAGTAATATAAATACATATGCATGTGTGGATATTTATGGGTATAGTTCTTTTTATATGCTTATTTATGTATATATATGTGTGTGTGTGTGTGTATGTAGGTGTATGCATATATATATATATATATATATATATATATATATATATATATATGCATATGTGTGTGTGTGTGTATGCATATATATGTATATGTGTGTGTATATGTATGCATATGTGTGTGTGTGTGTGTGTGTATATAGAATGTATTCCAATGGAAGGACATAAGGTCATTTTAAATGTGTTTTAAAATTACTCTTATTAATATTTAATCTCATTTTCTCCTTTAATGTTCTATAATTAGGATTATGAGAGTGTATATTTATCATCTGGAGGTATTTTCATTTTAAATTGATAATTTAACTTAAATTTAAATATACCACTCTTTAATTATCAATATTGATAGTAAAATATTAACTTAATTTTTGGGGGATAATTAAACACTTCAGAAGTCACCTAACGTTAAACATTAACAATGAAATTAAAATAAAATCTAAATAAATTCAAATATAAAAATATATGTAATTATTTATAAATGTATGTGTATGTAATTTATATATGAATATGGATAGGTACGTGTGTATATCGCTACATGTGTGTCTTTGTGTGTATTTGCGCATGTAAGTAAACTTATGTATATATGGGATTTGCATGAATATGTTTGTGATATATATAAGAAGAAAGCAAAATCTTTAATATTACCCTCAAATATTATTCCATAATTAAACCTAAACTTTAAGTAAGTAAGATTACCCATATAAAAATAATGACAAATTGCATTCATAAATTAGATTAAAAGTAAAACTAATAAAGATGTTACAGTAACTATTTTTACAATATTAAAAAAGTACGATTGGTCGGGTAAACAAACTATTATAATTTAAAATATTTTTTTAATATGTTCTCTATAAATGTATTAATAAATATAGTATTTAACTTATATTAAATCTCTAAACTATTTGTTTAAAAAAATTAAATACTTAAATTGATAGCAAACATCAAATTTTTTTTAGACATCTAAATTTCTATCAAGCATTAAAATCTATTCTTTACATAAATTGCTAAAACCCAATTACAGCCTCTTTCTCTTTACTTCCCTCTCCCTCTTCTTTCTTTTTCCTTTCTCTCTTCTCCCCTCCCATTTCAATATATCACTTCCGTTAAGTTAACCATCTAAATAGGTCAAGGTCTGATCACTCCTCCTCCTCCTCCTCCAATGTAAAGTATACTTATATCATTTAAATTCATAAAATATTAGAATTATGAATTTAAATGATATAAATTATTATTCGTTAATTCTAATATGTTAGGCAGTAATAATGAAATAAAGAAATTTTAACTTAAGATTTTGAATCATCTCCAAAAACGCGATTTTATTTGCACCTGATGATTGCAGAGACAGCATGAAATTCAGAGTCATGTTACCAGTGTTGGATATTAAGTATATTCCCTAATATAAACTTATAGCTCTGTTTCATAACATTGAGCACTGTATTTATAACACCTGAAAAAGAAATATATTTATACGTACATAAAAAATTTTCATGTGTGTATGTATGTTTTTTATCTTACACACACACACTCAGGTTACAGTTTCTGGGAGAGAGTGCGTTATCCAGTGTGATCAACAATCTAAACAAGGCCAGCACACTCAAACCCTTGGTCACAATGACTTGTGACTTTCTGCTGGCACAGCTATCAATGGCCCTCAAGTGATCTGTCTACCCAATTTCATTCACAAGGCTTGGATCAACCTGTGGTATGGTTTTCAAGCACTTTCCAAAGGTGCTGCACACTGGGATTGAACCCCACTCCAAACTGATAACATCAGGAAGTCTCCTTGCTGACAAATCGACCATGGTGAGATTTGAACCCAGGTCTCATGGTCAGAAAGCAAATGTTCTAACCACTTGGCCATGTGTGTGTATATATATATATATATATATATATATATATATATATATATATATATATATATATATATATATATATATATATATATATATATATATACACACACACTATATTACAAGGATTCTTTCTGTTATTTATTCACAGAGGTCTGAACATCTTAAAATTGAAAAAAGAATTGTAATGATTTGCATTATTATGTAAGACAGATGAAATAACAAAATTAATTTGGTCTATATTTCTGAGATGAAGTATTATGTTCATTATTTACATTACTCTGACTATTCTCCTTATATTTGTTGCCATATTTATTACAATGTTTTGTCCCTTCCGTATGTGTCTATATTTCCGAGATGAGGTATTATGTTCATTATTTACATTATTCGGACTATTCTCCTCATATTTGTCGCCATATTTATTACGTTTTGGCCATTGTACACTCCGGCTTTCTTCAGGTGGTTGAAATGTCAAACTGAACCCTTTATTTTGTTCACTGGGGTTAGATCCAGTGACAGGACCCAAAGAGTGTGAGTTCCCTACCCGGTTAAGGCAATGGAGAACTTTCAGAGGGAAATTAACAGGAGATAATTGATAACATGGCACGTGGAACTAGGACAGTCTCCCCCAGTGAGTGAAAAAGGATTTAGTTCAACATTCCAACCACCTGAAGAAGGCCGGAGCGTACAATGGCCAAACCGTTGTAATAAATATGGCGACAAGGACAATAGTCCGAATAATGTAAATAATGAAAATTAGTTTTGGTAAAATGTTAGGATCCAAGAAGTCTTGCTATGCTACTGAATCAGTTTGCACCAAAAGTTTAAAATTATTTTCTGACCAATCAAATTTGTTAATTCCAATGCTTTATTGAATTCTTCTAAAATCTCATACCATCAGACAACTTATACATACTGTTTCACATATTAAACAACAATGTACTGAAACATGTGATCATGTCACATAAGTCAACTTGAGAACACAACAACCAAATATTATAAGCTTTTGAATTAATGTTCTTAGAAACAGATTTCAAGATTTAGTTGAGGTTGATGGCTTTTATAACATGTCAGCCTATGTTGCATTCACTAATTTTTTCATTTTTTTTTTTTTATTATATTAGTTGATGTAGACAAATTTCGGACTGATGTTTACTCTCATCGCTAGGCCAGCATTTCTCAACCAGTGTGCCCATGTGTACTAATGTGTTCTGAAAGGTAGCTAGAAGCACTCCAACTTAACAGAAGAGTAATTTATGAATTATTTTTATATTTAAAAAAAAATCTTTATTTTTAAAAAGCTAGAGATGCCAGGCACATGGCTTCCATGTTTAAGTCATGTCTTTGTCATTTGATATTTTAAGTATAAAAGGTTGAGAAACCTTTCTCTAGACAGATGTTGACCTCAGTTCTACCCTAGTCACAGGGCAACTGCTAGCCTCAGTTCTACCTGGGTCACAAGGCAAACACTGGCCTCATTTCTACCTGTGTCTCTATATAAATGCTCTACCCAAGCATCTAGTTCAATATTGGTCGCATTTCTATACACGTCTCTAGGCAAACACTTGCTGCATGTTTACCATAGTCTTTGGGCAAATTCTCACTGTGTTTCAATCAATCTCTGGGCAACCACTCACCATGTTTCAAGACAAACTCTTGCTATGTTTCAACCAGAGGCTATTAGCAAACACTTACTGGGTACATACTCAAATCTTTTTTTTTTTTACCTTAAATTTTAAAACAAAAACCAGATTATTTTTCTAACCTGTGATTTGACAGACTTGTTTTCATGCTCCAGGTTTTTCAATTGGGATTTTAAGGACATTAATTCCATTTCAACTTTGGTTTTATCTTCAATAACTTTCCGCAGAGCAACATCACTAGATCTTCTCACCGTTAACCCTGGGGTTGAGGCAACTGTAAATAAAGCAGAAAAACAAAACATAACTCAGACATACATCTTATGTTTCACTTTATAAGAGTAATTTACATGCTAAAAGCTCAATATCGATATTATATATTATCTGCTTCGAGGCAATATCACTCCAGGTTTAAATAATTTGCATATTGATTTTAAAAATGTTTATTTCATTAATTAACTGTCCTTCATTACTGTTTTTTTTATTCAAGGATTGTTTTGGTTTTCATATAAATAGGAATATTTAAGCATCCCCCAAAAAAAAAAAAAAAAGAAAAAAAAGAAAAAAAAAAGAAAAAGAAAAAAAAAAGAAAAAAGAAAAAAAAGAAAAGAAAAAAAGAAAAGGAAAAAAAGGGATTTATTTTTTTTCATCACTTCACCCTATTCCAAAGTGTTTCACAAGTTATCAAGTGTTTATTATTAGTTTTTCAGAAGATGCACTTTAAACTTGAAGAGATCTTTACCATATTAACTGATGTTGCTGGAGTAAACTTCATATAGGCAATAACTTTTGAACCCATTTCAATGTCTGTAGTTCCCAACATTTTTTTTATCCATGGCCCCACATAAGCATCTGTAAAATCCGGATGCACCATCCCCACCCGATAACATCTAATTCTTATTATTCAAAAAGTGAATTCCTGTTCATGTGGAGGAAGCCTAAAAAGGTCATGAACTTTGTCTAATAATAATAATAATAAAGAAAGAAAGAAATAAAACAGTGGTGATTCATTTCTACAGCATACAAAGAGAGAATGACACAATGTACACAAGAACCAAGAACTCAAAGCTACTGCAAGAAGGTATTAAGAACATGTTCATTCATTCCTTCCCTTCATCAGTCAATTCATTAATTTTAATTATGAAAACAATTTGATGGTTGTGATGATGGTGACACAGTGGGTGGGTGTGGGTATATATCTATATCTATATATATATATATATATATATATATATATAAACTAGAATAAAAAAGTTGGTCAATAAAACAAAGTCAAACTAAAGGGTACTGATGAAATCAGTATGAAAAACATTTATTAATATTAACCAGGTAACAAAAATGAAGGACTTATTAATGTTTTCCATACTAATTTCATCGGTACCATTTTGTTTGACTGTTTTATTGACAAAACTTTTCTACTCTGCTTTATAAACTATATGAAGCATATGTGGACTCTTTTTCTAATTATATATATATATATATATATATATATATATATATATATATAGAGAGAGAGAGAGAGAGAAGAGCTTATAGTTGTTCCAACAAGAGAAAAGTGTATATTTTCAAAAGATAAACTGCAAACGTTTTTGGTTGAAATGTGGATTTTTTATTATAAAATATATATTATACTTTTTTTTTCCCCATAATTCTGCTACACACGTTTCTGGTTTTGCTACCTTCTTCAAGCAAAGAGTAGATATTGTAGGATGAGCTTGAATAGAAAAATCATTGCTAAGTATTTATTCATTGCCTATTTTAATGTGAGACAAGAATATTTTCCTGATTGGATATACTGTGTTACAAAATACTTCTTTTTCTGATATACGGCCTTTTCACAAATCTTGTAGAAGAGCACTGAGTTTGGTTTATTTTACGGCATATCAGCCTCAATGGGTTATTTAATGTCTACAAAATTTTTATTGTTGGTAATATTTTTCCCTTCAAAAAATCTATTTCTGGTTATATTTTTCCTTCAAATATGTATCGTTGGTAATATTTTTTTTCAAATATGTATCGTTGGTAATATTTTTTTTCAAATATGTATCGTTGGTAATATTTTTTTTCAAAAATGTATCGTTGGTAATACTTTTTTTCAAATATGTATCGTTGGTAATATTTTTTTTCAAAAATGTATCGTTGGTAATACTTTTTTTCAAATATGTATCGTTGGTAATATTTTTTTTCAAATATGTATCATTGGTAATATTTTTTTTCAAAAATGTATTGCTGGTAATAATTTTTTTTTTTTTTTTTTCAAAAATGTATTGCTGGTAATAGTTTTTCCTTCAAAAAATTTATTGCTAGTATTAAAACCTCTTTTTACACTTTCATAGTGTTTTGACCCCAATTTGGGGTTAACTATTTGCCCATAGCTGGGACCCTAACAGGTGCTGCCACCCCAAGTCAGCATGGATCTGGGAACACCAGCAATTAAAAGGTGATTCCACACTCCTCAGAACCTCCTGATCAGAGGCCTTGCTGTTGAATGTAGTTTATCACCTTACCCTGGATGCAGATGTAGTTTATCATCAAACCCAGGACAGAGACGAGCACCGAGTTATCAAATGAAAATACATCTGCACCAAAGGCTCTAACATTGTTTTTCCATTTCTGCTGTACCACTGTGTACTGTTTTGCCATTGTGACAGAAACTATGCTTTTTGGTGCATGTACATATGTAAGAATAGATCAGCCTGTAGTATCTGTTCAATGAAGTGCATCTAGTGACCATGTACATGATGAGTTTATAGGGATTTATTGAGATTTGAGTTTCTCTAATCTGCAAGTACCAAATTGTCATAAAAAAGCTTTTGAGTTTTTTGTAATGCTTCAAGAGAAATTTAAGATCTTCATATTGGTATTGTTTTTAATGAAACATTTTCAAGGATTTTATAAAATTGTGAAAATTTTTTTAACCATAATCTTTCATCAAAAAGTGTTTATGATGTAATTAAAGGAGTGTAAAGATACAAAAACACATTTCCCCAATATTTCACAATAAAATAATATATTCAATATAAAAGTCATTAATTAAAAATAAAGAGCTGAAAATTTCATTTAAATCAGATAATTCACTGATTTTAGGCAAATTTTTTAAATGGGAGTATCATTTTTTTTTTTGCATTCATTTTCAAAGAAGGTTCATTTGCCTTGGTTATGTTTAATTAGAAGATACTTAATTAGTCTTGTAAGAGCAGATAGAAAATTCAAAAGAAGGGAATAGCAACAGCAATCTTTTGTTCAAAGTGACAAGGCTTGATCAGGCACCTGATACAAAAAATTGACAAAGGAGAAATTGGCAAAGCTTAAATCCATCTTGTTGTATTCATTAAAAATAAATAAAAATTGTCAGAAATAATTATAATAAAATAATTCTAACAGTTATCTTACTTATTATAAAACCCAGGTTGTGTGTGTCTGTTCGTTTATATATTGGATTGGATTTCCTACATTTTTCAACCGATTTCAACAAAACTTCACAGGACTACGTAAAATTACCTTGTGGTGGTTCTAACAGTGCCAAAAATTGGAAAAACACAATTGTTTTTGCACAAAATCAATTTGAAAACACAATTATGGCATTAATGAAAGGGGGACGACATATCAAGTTATACTTATTAATATTGAGTTATCGAATCATTATTTTTGCACCAACCTAATACTTATAAAACCCAAGTTGGTTGTGTGTGTGTGTGTGTGTTCGTTTATATATGAGATCGGATTTCCTACATTTTTCAACCGATTTCAACAAAACTTCACTTTTTTTTGGCAGGCAGTGTTTCTTATTGTCTTACACACTTACTTTTTTCTTTATTTTTATATTCATAATGCTTTAAAAATTCCATTTACAAGACAATTGTTTATAATAAAATTCTATTCAATCGGTAGACTCATAACGATTAAAAACAATGTTTTTGTTTGAGTTTGGGTTTGACCAATTCATAAAAAAAAAAAAAACTAATTAAGACATGCGTGTCCGTCAACCTTAAACAATAATCTTTGTCAATTTTATTTTTCAGTCTTTATGATGGTTGATACTTGATCTATCTCTTACTGTTACATCCCCAGGCAACGCCGGGCTCTACTGCTAGTCATTAATAAAAATCACTCTCTCTAAATCAATGAAAATCAACCTCACTCTTCTCCTTTCCCACACACAAATATGTAACATTCTATCAAAGAGGCAATGAACATGAGGAGAACCAAAATGTCGGTTCCATTACTTTTCAAGCCACAACATTTTGATCTTAACACTCATAACCAAATTCTGAGGTAAGAAAACTCCAAACTTCTTTTTCTTCCAACCAAATTACCTCGACACTCACTACATAATAAAAAGAAAAAAACATACAAGTAAAATTATACACAATTTACTCAGTATTACTGTCTTATGTCTCTAACATCACATAACAATCACTGTCAACTAGATAATAAATAATACTTGTTTTGCTGTAACTATGTCTTGCCGTTTCTACTTTTCTACAAGTATTTTTGTATGCATAAATCTAAGAGGTTTATAATTATTTACACAGAGTTTTATCTCCCCTACAACCTCCATGATTGAACCACTTTTAACCAGCAGGAATGCCAAATCTCCTGCTACTGATTTAAATACAATTAGCTTCTATGTAGATCTAACACACAGGTCAATTTCTCTTCTTTTTTTTTTTTTTCTTCTTCTCTTTTCATGCTTCAGGCCGTACTTTCCATTGATTGCAGTTCATAATTTTTCTATAGCTACCTCTTTTTAGAAAGGCCATCGACTAGTTGATTGGTTTGGTTTCTTTTGTTTTATGGCATGTCAACCTCAAGGGGTTATTTAAGGCTGATAAGATTTTTTGTTCAAAAATGTATTTCTGGTAATATTTTTTTTTACAAATTATTTCTGGTATTAAAACTTATTTTTACACTTTCATAGTGTTTTGACCCCAGTTTGGGGGTTAACTATTTTGCCCATAGATGGGACCCTAACAGGGTTACACCACCCTGGCTCAGGGTGGACCTGGGGACACCATTAATTAAGAGGTCGTTCCACACTCCGCAAAACCTCCTGATCTGAGGCCTTTGTGGTTGGACGTAGTTTATCATCTTACCTAGGTTACGATGGTCTGCTAGTTGATTTGAGGTATCAATTCTTAAATCTTTATGTATTTCTTCTGCTTTTTGCCAACTTTTTTTTAAATGTGAGTATCAATTTTTTTGTTATTATTATTATTATACATTTTTGAAAAAGTTAATTTATTTTGACTATGCTTAGTTAGCAGAGAGTTTATTAATCATTTTCAGCAGTAATTTCATATGTTACCATTCTGACAGCAAAACTTGTAGATGTTTTTCTGGCTCAGAATATTAATGTTTGGGACATTTATACTGAAAAATGGCTAAAAATGCATTTATGCTGAAAACGTTTTTTAAATAAAGAAATAACATTTTAAGTTTTTTTTATATCATTCATTTTACCTGAAATTCTTGACTCTAATTATTACTTTCACTATTGCCCTAAGGAACAAACTCACTAGAGGTTGTTTCCCTGATCACTACAAACTTAACCTGTTCAAGTCTAGAGTCAAACATCTTCCACTCCTATCTATATAAACTATTCCCTTATTGTAACCCTTTACCATAAGTGGCCCCCACAGGCCTTGTACAAGGTGATCTTTACTGTAGAAAAAAAAAGAATCAGGAAATGATTCATTAATAATACTTTATAGAAGTAAGTCTTCCAAATGGTCCCTTCTAAAAATCTTCAAAGTATTTTGTGTGTGTGCAGAAGTTCCCAGTGTAAACTGAATACACAAAGAAAATCTGTTTTTATTTAAAAAAATTAAAAAACATGCTGGAAACTTTTTCACACACAAGACATCATTACAAATGAAACCCTGATCTATTATGTGACATACAATTTCTTTTTACATTTATGAAGCAACACATTTACCATTTTATTCCACTATTGTCTGCTAGACAATAGAGGAGGCATAGTGAGGTAATGGATAGTGACTCAGATTGAGAAATTGAAGAGCCAAGTTCAAATTCTTGTCGAATCCATTACATTCACTAATGCCCTTGGGAAAGGTATGAATCCTCTTCTTCCCCCTACAGCTATGGGTAAATAGAAGGATAGACTGTGTTCTGTAGCCTTGGACAGAAATTAGTCTACTGCAGAAAGAAATGACAACCTTCTGCTGTGAAAAAAAAATCTGTCTCATCAGTCATGTATCGAAAGATACATGATCGCCTAAGTGTGTATCACGCATGGCACATGAGTAATTATCTATCATCTTGTAGTCATAAGTTCTTTTTTTTTTTTTTTAATCAAAGTACTGAGAAATTAGAAAATTTCATTAGAAACAAAGAAAAGACAACTGAATTGTTATGTGATATTCAGTCCTTTTATATGGCAGTGAATGCTGCCCAATCTCCTCCCAGATGAAGAAGAGACTTAAAAAAAAAACCCAAAATGTGGTTCTATACAAGAATACTAAAAATACCAATGGACTGAACATGAGAGCAACAACAAAGTTTTGCAGAAGATGGAAACTAAAAGGATACTTATACTTAACATCAAGAAGAGACAGTTGAAATTTCTAGAAGGAAAGAAAACTTGGAAAATTTGATACTCACAGGACAGATTCATGCTATTGAAGCAATAGAGGAAAGCAATACATAACCTGCCTAGTGAGCTTAAGTAAATGAATGACAGAATAGGGTTTAGGAGAGATAACAAAGACAAAATTTCTTAAGAGATATGAAGAACAGGAAATTGTGGAGAGCCATGATCACCACAATCCTGAAGGGACATAGAAGAAGTATAGCTCTTCTGTGCTAGTTCTATGCAGAGACATCGAGAAAGTAGAAGAACTGATTGAAAGAAAGTTGAGAGATTAAGTTTGAGCAAACATGAAAAGAAGAACAAAGGGGAAAAAAAAAGCAGTGAAATTAGCTTCATCTTCCTTTTTAGTGTTGATACTTTCTATAACAAAATGATCAATGAGTTTATCAAAAAGAAACAAAAGAATTAATTTAGAAATAAACAAGTTTTAAATATATCATTATTTGTCCATTTTATTATTTTCTCATATTTCTCTCTTAACTCTTAACAGTCACCATGGGCTAGATGCCCTGGTTTCAAAGTCATCCTTCACCACCAGTATGATGTGAAGAATATACTAAAATTTTTAGGAAAACTTGGCCTACATGGAAAAGATATTCAAATAATCCATAACTTGTACTGGGAACAAACAGATTTCCTAAGTGTAAATTCAAATTAAATGATCTCCGACACATCATGGAAAGAGAATCTTTTATTTTGACTCCTTTGTTCTCTATGTGTGTGGCATATCTAAAATGGCCACTAAACCTCTTCTGGGTAAGCCACTCCTTTTACAGTTGAAGAGTTGCCAAGGGGAGCAACTCATGAAGATTAACACTAAGGATATAGAATAAGTCAAATACAAAAAACAGGAAGTATGAAGATGAGATGGTTCTTAAAGGAATAGAAGTCCAACCAGGATTTATTATCAGTGGATAGAAGCTTACCAACAGACAATACTTTCTTTATAGAAAATTCAGAAGAAAAAAAAAAAAAAAAAAAAAAAAAAAAGAATTAGAAAAGGGGACTAATTGTAAGAAGATGGATGCATAGTTGCCAGTAAAAGAGAACAGCCTAAGGGTATGAGTTGCATATTGCAGTTGTCAAAATGAAGTTGGTGAAGAAATTTCACTGAGTAATAGCTGAAATTTGAAGATTACATAGAAATCGGGAAAGATGCTTTTCAGAAACTCAGCAAGAGAAAAGAAAATATTCCTTTAAAAGTCTTTTTTTTAAACTTTTCTTTCAAATAGGATATGCTGGAAATGGTACTTATTTTCTTGTATCTTCACTGTTAGAAGCAATAAATAAAAACATTGCAATTTTGAAATTATGGTGATTTTTTTTTAAACATAGCTTAGATATGGCACAAGATCAAAAATATGGACACCCAGTGAGGATCGATCTCACTACTCAGTCATAACTGTTTTACCGAGACAAGTTTTTTAACCATTACACCACACCAAGGTGCCCCAGCAATTTTGAGAATATGACCACTCTGAAAAGACAGCTGCAAAAATAAAACAGAAAGTGATCCTTTTGAGTGAAGTTAGTTAAAACTAAACTCTCCTAATGCTATCTAACAACAAATATACAATGATCTTTTTAGTCAACCCAAAACACACTTTTTTTCTTTTTTTTTTTAAATCATTTTGCCCCAAGCAAAGTTGTTACTTAACAATTTTCTCTACCTTCTCTTAAAAAAAAAAAAAAAAAAAAAAAATTATCCAAAAAATTATCCCAAAAATAATTGCAAACCTTTTTCTGGTTCTTCAGATTGTTGACTTTTGCTCTGTTCCAACTGACTTGTCAAAATGCCAACCGTTTTCTTCAGTTCCTCAACTTGTTCTTCATATTGATCCATCTGAAACAGAATGAGAAATTGGATTTTTTTTTTTTTTTTTTTTTTTTTACACATCATTAACTATTTGCAGGTTATTTAAAGCCAGAAAATATGTTTAGACTGTAAATTTTTTTTTTATTGGAAATAACACTTTACTGATACATGTTCCATTAATTAACCATAGTTAGGGGAGGTAGAAAATGTGGATTCACATTTTTCCCAAAAGCATTTGTGTGTAAGTTAATAAGAATCTGACTGGAATTGGAACTCAGTTCTTTGATTTCCAATTCTGAGGAGTTACCCATTACACCACCTGCACATCTAAGCTTACAGCACCTGGTCTTCCCAAGTGGTTGCCCATCTAAGTACTGAGCAGGCTCTACATTGCTTAACTTTGGTGATTGGATGAGAATGATGATTAGTTACGGTTACATGGATAATTTACTGATACTAGCCTTGTATATATACAGATGTATATTGAGCACTGTACACATGTTATATGAACCATTAACTCATAAAATATGAAATAAAGTTTGAACAAGCAAAACATATCAATCACAACAAATAGATATCCATCAGATTATTTGAAACTGAATTCATTGATGTCATCAATTTTTGTTTTTTAGAGTTTTTTTATCTTTTTATTTTTTTTTAAATAAATCTTACAATCCGTAGGAGTAAATAGCACAAGTTGAAAATAAAAGATTAGCTTTCAAAGAAACTTTAACTCTTATCCCTTTTGCCTCAGGGGCACTGATTAATTGTGCCAGCTGCTCTTATCAACTGAGCTACAAGAACTCAGTGACTTGACAGAAGATCGAATCTAACCTGTAAACCTATCTTTCATTCCTTCTCAATATCTCTTGGTGACATATTTGTTTTTGCATTCAAAATGTAATAAGTAAATATCTATTTTTACGATGAAAGAAAGTATTAATAGAAAATTTGTTAATGATGCTTCATCTTATATAACAAAGATATAATTGCTAAAATCATTAGATTTTAGTGTCAGGTACAATAAATAATATCCATTTTCTTTACACTGTTTTAAGTACTTATTTGCATAACTTTTGAATTTCTCATAATTGTTTTCATCACCATAAATTGTCCCCTATCTTAAAATATATATAATTTCCTTAAATATGACAGACAAGAAAGTGAGTGAAAGTGTTTGGGACAATAGACACTACAAACCATTTTTACACTCCTTTACCCCCACCAAATGGAAAAATTTAATAATACTAGAAAAAGTCAATAAAAAGTTAATCAATTTTTCTTTGTCTGTCAGATTCAATAAAATATGTTTGAAAGAAGAGTTGTTGCTCATATATGAATTATATTAGGTTGTCACACATGAACTTTCACACTTTATAGGAAATGAATAAAACATTTGGGAAATGTTAAATAACTAATTTATTTTGTTGAAATAGGCACCATGTTGATGAGTGTCTATTCCCCAACATACCTCTAAATTCTTGATCACATCTTTAAAAAATTTCTCATCCTTTGATATGATAAACACTTCAAATGCTTTGATTACCTCTTCCTTATTGGGGAATGTTTTATTTTGTATGAAGAATTCAAAATGTTTAAATAAGTGATAATCAGTAGGAGAGATATCAGGTGAATATGGAGGATGAGACAGAATTTCAAAATTCAGGCTATGCAGCTTTTGAACAGTTTATTGAGAAGTGTGCAGCCGTGTGTTGTCGTGCAGCAAAATTGGGTCATCCCTATTCATAAGCCTAGGATGTTTCTTTTAAATTTTTCGTGCATATACGCAATTTCACCACAATACAATGTTGCTGTTATTGTTTTCCCTTGAGGCAAGAATGAATAATGAATAACCCCTTTGAAAGGCCACCATACAGTATCCATGAACTTTTTAGAGTGTTGTGAAGATTTGGGGTATTATTTTGGCAATTCACTTGCATCTAATCACTGGCCTACTTTCTTACTGTTGTCAAAGAGTATCTATTTATCATTGCATGTAATGATTCGATACAAAAATTGTTTTTTTTTTTCCCCTAATTTGTACCCATGCAGTAAGATTACTCAACGTTGTTTTATTGTAATCATTTTCATTGGGCTTATGAGGTACAATATATTGCAAAAAACACTATCTAGAAAAGAAAAGAGTCAGGAATAAAGTAAAGATTTTTTATATCCTAAGGAGGTTATTTTGTTAGACGACCAGTTCAACAGCCAACCCAAAAAAATGCATCATTTCATGTGTGACGACCTAAGTGGATACTGAGGTCAACATCAAGCAACAACAAGGTTTCATGCTTGAAAGCAATCTTCAAATGGCCTAAAGATCGCATTCAAGCATGAAATAGACTGTTGCTGTTTCATGCTGAACTCAGTATCCACTTTTATATTTATATATACTCTATCTCTTATATTGAGAACTTTTGCCTATAAATATAGCATAGTTTAAAACTATGTTTTTTATCATTTTATATAATTTTACAATCAAAGCAATTTGTGAAAATTTTTTCAATGGAAAAATGAAGGTCAATTATCATAGTCACTATAACTTGCTATCTCATGTTCCTTAAAGGTCTGGGTGATCATGGCTCTTTATGGTCTCCTGTTTTTATTGCTCGAAGCAATACTTGCAGTTTGACAACCTCTATTTGTACTTGTAGCATATATGCTGTCATCTACTTGCTCAAACTAGTCCAGTAGGTTTCTTCTTGTTTTCCCCTACTTATTATGTGCTCTGTGAGTCTTAAATTCTCTAAGTTTTCTTTCCTCATGTGTCTTCAAAGGTTTAGCTGATCTACATTTAGGGGCATTGAAAATTAGAAAAGAAAAGGGGATTATCAAGAATAAATGCAAATGTTACTGACAAAACAAGATTATTATACAGGTTTAGTATCCTTTATCAGAAATTTGAAAACCACCAAAGGTTTTTCAGGTGCTGACATGACTTGCCACAAATGGAAAATTTCAGAAAGCAACATGGCTACCTTTAGCATGATTATTGCGTTACAGTGATACAAATAAAATGCTGACTTTTTTCTGTTTTCATTACATTTAACGGTAATCAGAATCCATGTTTTGTTTTTATACAATTTCTATACCTGTAACATATTGTAACATTTTAATCAAAGCATGACATTGTTGGTAGAGACTGATAGCTTACTGAATTTTCCTTCTCACCCTCATGGTGAGATATTCACTAACCCCCCCACGCAGTCAGATGCAGCACAAAGTCAAGTTTGTTGTGGGTTATCCGAGCTCTCGCAGTGATGTCATCAATGATGTACCCTTTCTCTCCAGGCTATCACACCTAATGTAGACGTAGTGTTTCATGTTGCATTTATATATTTTTTGCAAGCAGTGATCATGTTTTTTTGTACACGTACAGAAAGTACAAAACATTATTTTTACGTGAAATCTTAATTTAACCACTTAAAAATCTGTGTGAGCATTACAAGATTAACGCCATTAACTGTATCTATTTGCACACAAAATTTATTAAATTTTATATAAAACTATTTTCAGAGTATATGTTATTTATATAAAACTACCTCCAGGTTATGTGCATCAGTTGTGTTATGAAATATAAAAGGATATTGTGTTTATGCTTGGGTTCCATTTCCAAGTTGCCCCATTTTATAGATGCTATATACAAATGTAATAGTCTGTATGCCAAAATCCCCAAAAATCTGAAAACCAAAGCACTTCCGGTCCCAAGAATTTTGGATAAAAGACTCTCAGCCTCTGTGTGTGTGTTTATATATATATATAACACATGCATGTGCGTGTGTGTCTTATGTGCAACAGACCACATGAAGAAATTGATTGTTTGACTGATTTGTTTTTCACAACTTATCAACTCTTAGCAGGTTATTTGAAGCCAGAAAATATGTTCACATTGTAAGAATTTTGGGGAGTTAATGATTTACTGATACAAGTCTTACTAATTAACCCATAGCTGGGGTAGAAGAGGTAGATTCATATCTTTCTCAAGGATATTTGCGCATAAGTGAATATAACAAACCAAGCTGGGACATCTCATATCTGAAGGTAGAATCATAAGCCTAGAGAACAATGAGCCAAGTGCAAAAAGTTTGTTTCTTGTTTCCTTTAAGACCGTGTAAGACACCTGTTATATTCTTCACTGTTTGGAATTCACCATTTTCCTCCTCTCAAAATGGTTACCACACAAGGCTAGAAAGCCCAATCTACTCAGTTATTTAACACAGTTAACTCATAGCTGAATGTGGGGAGAAGATATCGATTCATAGATTTTCTAAAGCATTAAACCATTTTTAAATAAAAGTCTCAAGATATGTTGTAATGTTGTCTTTATTCAAAATATTTGAGAATTCGGAAGGACGTACTTAGAGTATCAACAGAACAGAAGACAAGGTAAGGAAAACAAAGAAGAGCTTTATTAAATACTCATACACAGAAAGGAAAAAACTTAAGCGAATTATTAGGTTGGTGCAAAAATAATGACGTAATAATGTTTTTTGACGTTAAAAAATATGTCAAAAACGACATTATTATGTCATTATTTTTGCACCAACCTAATAACTATTTCTTAAATCCTACTCTAATTTGGCTACTTGCCATATTTATAAGTCGGTGCAGTCTATTGTCACAGTAGTAGGGAAGATCAGGAAGTACGCTGAATCCTACACTATAACATCTTAATAATATTTTTCTTTCTCTTGTTCTTTCACACTTGTGTTTCAGTGGCTTTATTGCCTTGCTTCAGGTGAAATGATTCAGAAAAAGTTTAATTTAAAAGCAAAATTCAGAAATTGGCCGGATGTTCAACACAATGCACAGATCACTCTCAGTTCTAAAATTCCATACAATTTAAAAAGCCATAGCAGTCGGTACATTCATTTTTTGTTTGTTCTTAGCTAAATTACTCAAAATGCCAGTCTCAAAATTCTCTCAAAATAAAGGGCTGAAATGCTAATGAGGGATGAAATGCAGGATATAAAAATAGAAGAGAAGGTGGTAGAAAATGAAGATTGTAAAAATATTAATAACATCTTGATGCAAACTTAATTTTTATTTTGAATTTTGATAAATCTTAACAGTTTGTTATTCACAACATTTCATATTAAATTCACTAATTTTAATATTTTAACTTTAAAATCAAAAGGTAAGAGAATGATCTTGAAATCTTGAAGAGAGTGTGAACTTTGGAAAAGGTGAAGAATTCCTGAGTTAAAAGATCATTTGTTCAGTAGATTTCTCTAAAGAAATGTAGTTGACTAATTCATTTATTCACTTCATTGCATCTTATCTACCCTTTGCAGGTTATTTCAAGCCAGAAAACACTTAGATTGTGAGAATTTATTTTTTTAGAGATAATAATGATTTAATGATACAAGTCTTACTAATTAACCCATAGCTGAGGGGGAGAAGTAAAGGATTCATACTTATTCAGAAATTGATAAACAAGAAATTATATGGATATAAAGTGGGGGATCAATCTAATATTATACTCAATATATAAAACGATCCCTCACTTTGTGCAAACAGTAGTTTCTATACTTTTATATTCAAGAGAATGTAAATAAGTATAAAATACATGCCTATATAGCTAATCAGTATTTGATCAACTCATTCATTCACTTTCTCTAGCTTATCAACCCTTTGCAAGCTATTTAAAACCAGAAAATATTTTTAGGTTGCGAGAATTTTTTTTTCTGACATAATGATTTAGTGATACAAGTATTACTAATTAACCCATAGCTGGAGGGAGAAGGGGTGGATTCATGCCTTTACCAATGGTATTTGCATATAAGTGAATATAACAAACCCAACTGGAATTGGAACTTGACTATCCAATTAACAATTCCGAGCCATTATCCATTACTCCACCCACATATCCAAGTTTACAGCAAAGGGTCACCCATCTGGGTACTGACCAAGCTTGATGTTACTTAACTTTGGTGATGTGATAAGCTAAAGAAAGGTAGTGGTATCATCAGGCACAACCGGTAAGCAATTGTGTAAGGTTAAGGAGAATGAGAAACAAACCTTTAATCGAGCTTCCGACAATTCTTCTTCCAATCTATCATTTTCTTCAAGGACAGTGTTAACTTCTTCCTCATGTTCATCTTTCAATTTTTTTTCATTCATCTGCCAGAACTCCTGCTGTTTATGAAGCTCATCCTCAAATTCTCCATGTTCCTTCTCCAAGAGTTTCTGTAAATCCACATCTGATTTCAACGCATCATCCATACCAGTAGAGGCATCCATAACCTCTTTTTGCTGCACCAAATTTAAATCTTCAGTGCTGGTCAACTTGGATACAAATCTTTCCATTTCACAGGGGTTAATACTGGTGTCATTAAAGAAAATTTTTTTATCCTCATCATTGCCTTTATTGGATGCACAGACATCATCACCAACAAGTTCTTCAATAATGTTTTGCTCTTTTCTGGAAGAATTTTCTGATAATGCCGTTTCAGTGAGGTTGTTAAGATTCTGGTTAAGGTTACTCTCCGCATCATCAACCTGTATGTTGGCATCTTTTGTAGAGCATTTCTTTTCGTCTTGGAGGGCTTCCAGTTCATCTAATAACTGGGCACGCTCTGCCAGAAGAAAGGCAACCTGTTCCAGTCGACTGTAGTCAATAATTTCCTCAAGACCTTGATGCTCCAGAATTTTTGCAAGTTCTTCTCGAGCTGGAAAAAAAAAAAAAAAAAAAAAAAAAAAAAAGAAGAAATTTCAGAAATAGCCCAATTCAATTTCAGGCTGAATTATAAAAAAAAAAAAAAACTTCAAAATAAGAAATATTTAAACTTAAAATTTACATCACCTGATTACATTATAGCTAATGTGTAAAAATTTCAGAATTTCACATTAGCCTTGATAGAGTTCGTCAGAGGATGAAATGCATCAGTTAAGATAAGTTTTCCCTTAGTTCTTCCAACCATGTTAAGCAGAATTTTCTCCGCAGATTATAGATGCTTCTGAATATTGTCCTGATGTTGTATGGTCTGCAGATATTTTGAATCTTTTTCAATAAGCCTTTGGCGTAACGTAGACGAAACATGGCAATTTAAATAGTAGGCAACAGTTGCATCATCGTAATTAAAATAAGTAATAAGTGCATGATAAAGAAAAAACAAAAAATATTAGCAGTAAATTGCTGATATCTCCTGAAGAGTGGACAGACATGTCGGCTTAAGAACTTCTGGAGTCAGGATGCTGAAGGTAACATCAATAAGCTACGTGACATGCTTTTACTTTTATTTATATATGTGAACACAGAAGTCAACACTTAGTCTGTTTCATGCTAGATGCAATTGTCAGGCCTGACGATTGCATCCAGCATATAACAGACTGTCGCCTCTAAGTATTGACTTCTATGTTCACTTTTATATTTACACACACTCTCTCTGATATTGAGCACTTTATCCTATAAATATAGCACACCTTAAGACGATATTTCTTCATACACACACACACACACACACACACATATATATATATATATATAAGTTTTTAGTGGTACAGAATTTAATAATAAATAGGAAAAGACAATATTTATAAGGCATTTTTTAAAGGCAAAAGCTAAAATAAAAACAACCGGTTTCGTTCCAGGACTTATCAAGTTTATTTATTCTGGGAATTTAAAAAAACGTGTAAATTAATTTTTAATTAACGAATGTAATCGAATGGGGAAAAAAAATTATGAACTTTTTAACGTCACAATTTTAAAAATGCCTTATGAATATTGTCTTTTGCTTTTCCTATCTATTATTAAATTCTGTACCACGAAAAACTTATTTAAATATTTAAAGCGGGGGTACAAACCTGAATTTATCCACAGTTTAGATAAATTATTTAATTATCACTCAAGGCACGTATAAGAGTAAGACGGTTAAAATTTCATTGCGAGTTTCTTCGAGCGTGTATTGACAAACATGTATGTCCGCCCAATATCTTGTTTAGGATAAGGAATTCGAGACTACATTCTGGTTTAAAAATTGAGAAGCTGTTTATGGAGGATTCAATTAAAACTTTTTCTAAAAGAATCCTTTTTCTTAAGTGTACCTTTAAAAATCAATGGAGAAAGTGTATGGTAACACTTTCTTACTTTGTTGATCTAATTCGTTTTTCCCGGTTAGTTGGTTACTCAAACGACTGTGGAGTTAAAAAATTGTCTGCATCTATGCAGACAAAATTAAATTACTTAATTCATAAACGATTTGGATGCAGTGATGAACCAACTGGGGAAGGAATTATCTTTAAATTATTCATCTGATAAGCCTTCCAACAGTTCTGGTTCTGCTATTGCTGAACATTTAATAAATAGAAGGAAATGTGTGGAAAATTTTAGTGGCGACCGATTTATTATTTTATCGAGGTCCCACTCCACATTTCACCTCTAGTTTCTTAAAATTCACATTTTTTTTTCTTCCCCATTCGATTACATTCGTTAATTAAAAATTAATTTACACGCTTTTTTAAATTCCCAGAATAAATAAACAGGGACGAAACCGGTTGTTTTTATTTTAGCTTTTGCTTTTAAAAATGCCTTATAAATATTGTCTTTTCCTATCTATTATATATATATATATATATATATATATATATATATATATATATATATATATGTGCCCTAAAGCATGTTGGAGCAAACAATGTTTTTTCCTACACCATCAGAGAACACATTTTCTTTAAGATGTATCAAGTGAGCAGGCAGTCCAATAGATGTAAGACAATGTTTAAAATAAAAATGGGGCATCTATTTCAAATACAGGTATCCACTAAAAAAATAATGTTTTGAAATAATATATATATGAGCACTACTTATATACATATATATATATATATATATATATATATATATATGTGTGTGTGTGTGTGTGTGTGTGAAATATAATTCCAATAGATTTATCAAACATCTGGGCATGATGAGCATATATATATATATATATATATATATATATATACATACACATAGAGGCAGACGGTTCTTGGGTTATGCCAGACCCAACATACAGCGTTGTAGTTACGACACCATCTCCTATAATATAATATGTCGTCACGTGGCACTATATGAGGAAGACATTATTGTTTCTTCACCAACTGTATGTCAATATTGGATTGTGCTACATTCGCTGTCCCTTTATTTACGTTGTTTGTTTTTTTTTTGGCGGGTGGGGGGGCTTTTTGCCCTTCATTAAGGCTCCCAAGTATAAGGCAGACTCATAGGTGCTTATGTAGGCGAGTTCCGACCAACGTCAAAAATCAGGTTATGTTGCGCCATAGGAACAAATCTCCAACATAAGTCAAGGACCCATTGTATATTTTTGATAGAATTATATGGACTTATTGTTTCTATGTATTTTTTATACTAATCCATTCCAGTTGTCTAAGATCATCTTCAGGAGTAAATTACAAAGACAAAGTTATTGTAACTGCAATCAAATCTGTATTCTGTTGTAATTCTGATTTTTTTTAAATTGTTAATTTAGAATTTTTAGTTATGGAATTTTTTTACAATACAAGTGTTTCAATAAAAAAGGAGATAACTGTGACAAACAGCAGATAAATTTTAAAACTGTAAAAGAACTGTAATGAAGACCATTCACATGTTTTTAAAAAAATCCCCATCACAACAGAATGTAGATTTTATCACAGTTACAATAAGTTTGTCTTTGTAATTGTTGTGGAGTTATTTCGCGGTGGAGGCTTGTATTTGTACTATATCAGTCCTAAAATAGGTTCGACGTACAAAAAGTTAGGAACTTGATATAATAGGTTTTACGCAGAATAATCTAGTTGTGGTCGCTGATACTTTCGTATTCGACTAACTGTCGTCCGACATTGACTGACTAGTATTTTTTGTCGGTTTAACATGGGATCTCCGAGCCCGTGGGCTCGCCCAAAAATATACCCTTTGAACCCGTATAAACGGGTTCAGGGTCAGTTTACCTCCCCGAAGAGACTCTGCCCTTCAGCGTAGCCTCGTCCGGGTTCCTCCCCACCCGAAGGCAGAGAGTTCAACCGTTCAGCCGGTCGTCCGACATCGACTAGTATTTAGTCACCCCCCCACAAGGGTATCATGTGGCACAAGGCCGGTTTAATGTGGGATCTCCGAGCCCGTGGGCTCGGCCAAAAATATGCCCTTTGAATCCGTATAAACGGGTTCAGGGTCTGGTTTACCTCCCCGAAAGAGAATCCGCCCTTCGACGTAGCCTCCTTCGGGTTCCTCCCCGCCCGAAGGCCGAGAGTTCAACCGTTCAGTCGGTCGTCCGACATCGACTGGTATTTAGTCACCCCCCCACAAGGGTATCATGTGGCACAAGGCCGGTTTAATGTGGGATCTCCGAGCCCGTGGGCTCGGCCAAAAATATGCCCTTTGAACCCGTATAAACGGGTTCAGGGTCAGGTTTACCTCCCCGAACGAGAATCCGCCCTTCGGCGTAGCCTCGTTCGGGTTCCTCCCCGCCCGGAAGCAGAGAGTTCAACCGTTCAGCCGGTCGTCCGACATCGACTGACTCCTTGTTACTCTTACTGCTCCTACTTATTATAAGTGGGAGAGTCTATTAACTATAGAATAGGTGTGTTCCACCATATCAGTAATTTAATCTTGACAATGATCTTAAAAAAGGTCAAAGGTAATTGGGGTTTAAAAAAAAACCCAAAAAAACTACAGCACCTTCCTTGATGAAATTCATCTTAACATCAAGAAATTGATTAGACATCTGTAAAGAATCGGTATAAAAATAAACAGACACAACATGTCTATATTATTCAATTTGTCCAAATTGTATAACAGCATGGGATCCCACAAAATGTTTAATATTTAAAAATCCACTAAACTGAGTTTCTTTTTTCCAGGTTTTCAGATAAGACGTTCAGCCATCTTGACACCGTTATTCATAAGAATCACTGAAAAACCCTTTGGGGTATTCAGCTAGAAAGAGAACAGGTTAAAATCGTTTTGTGTCAGCCACACTATGTTTTCCCTTCTGAACAATCGTGAAAGGAAAAAGATCATTCAGGTCTTCAGTAATGGTACCAACATTTATACACTGGCTTCCATCTTCAAAGTCCATTCAAGAACCATCAAGAGAACGATGAATAAGTTTTATAAAGAAGGAACAGTAGAGAAGAAAACTGGATCAGGAGTTCAGAACAGCAAGAGAGATCGTCATTTCAACTTAGAGCTAAATACATTCATATTGTTCAATTAGAGTTCAATAATGTTATAAAAACTTCAAAGAATTCCAGTAAGATATCTTTAACCATACAACGGTTCAAAGATTTATGTAACAATTAGACAATTTTGGTGTTACACCCTGTGTGTATATATATATATATATATATATATATATATATATATAGGAAAAATCACTCCTGATTCAGTTCAATCTGTCACAGTAATAATAAATAATTAGAATTCTGTGCTTGATGTTAGGCAATTACAAACTGAGTTACCTACTTGCATTTGGATCATCAGTCAATTGGATCACCTGTTCTTTCAGCTGCCTGTTTTCCAGTTCCAGACTCTGAAGAACATCATCTCTTTCTGAAGACAACTGTTTGATGTGTTCCACATAATGGTCAACCTCTTCCATTTCTTCTCCATGTGACCGTCCCATTTGAACTTTTTCCTCCTATTAAGAAAAAAATAAATATAAAGAAAAAAAACATATGTGAAAAAAAAATAAAACTAATATATAAGTGTAGATTAAATAAGTCTATTGCTCCCCCAGCTGTCACTTGTACAAATCACAATATCGCTGGTTCAATTCACCGCCCTCGCTTTCTTCACACGTCACTACGTATAGCCAACGTTTCTCTCGCCGTTTTCACGGCTCAGCACTCTTTTATCAGGCCAACACCGCGGTTCCCCAGCCAATCAGCGTTCTTCGCTGTTATTCTCGGTTACACAGGCAAATTGCCTCCTCCAGTTCGACCAATCAGCACACGACTTGCTATTGGTGGAAGCATTCCAAACTGTACAAAAAAAAACCCTCATTCTTGCACATACTGCAAGAATGGCTGGACAGCAGAGTAATGCCATTTTCACGAAGCAAACTTGCTGATGTCATGTGCTGCACGTTAAAGTAAGACCCTTATTTTCCAGATGCAAGCCACTCTGGCTCGCTTGCTTCTACGGGGCTGTTCACCACACTCCCCCCTGATCTCATGATCACAAAACATATAGCCGCGAGCAGGTCGTTTTTGCCGGGTACTTCGTGGAGCAACACAAGCTTCATCTTCAGATGAACTGTCATCAGGGGAGCTAGCAGGATGTACCACATTAGTATTTTGGACGCTATCATTTGGGGGGTCGTCTTTCCCATTTGTGTCGTCTATAACAGATTCAGTATCAAGCGAGTGATCAGTGTCTCCTAACGAGGTTGATCTCAAAATTACTAACCGCTCACTCTCTTCAGAATCGCTGTCCTGTGTATCTGTCGGGACCGTTCCCATAAAGGGACGCAAGTCCTTCACATGACGTGAAACTCCATCAATGTGCACTGACTGTGGGCTATTAACCCGAGTCACGTGACCCATTCTAAATTTAGTCGTGCACCTCCCATGTGGAGTTTTCACCCAAACGACGTCTCCCACTTCATATGCTTCTTGAATATTCTGCGACTCAATGGGTGACATAGCCTCGATGCCCCATACACGGGTATGGTACCTATAAAGTACATCAGCTGGTGCAGTGCTAGGCGAATGATTATCTTTAGGTGTAACGTTATACCAGTAAACCGCCTCTGGTATAGAGAACTGCTTTCTAGCTGCAATGGTTTTGATGCTTCGGTGACTTCTTTCTACTATACCATTCCCGGCAGGTGCATAGGCACACCGGAACCGCAACCGTACACCCCAATTACTCAAAAAATTCTTGAAATGTTTGCTTTCCTTTTCGCCAATGCACTGGAGCCGGGTCAATAGTTTGGCACTCCTCACATTCCTTGACAACGGCTTTTACCACTTCTGACGATACTGAAGGGTCTATCAACCTAACAAAGTAAAGGGTCCTTTTCATGCCCGGGTGTCCGGTTTTTCGGTGGACATTAGCCACTTGGCGTGCGTCCACCTTGGTCGTTGCAGTGACGCATACTGAATGCACTGGCTCCGTTTCCTCCTTGTGCAGGTTTAACATTTTTTTGGCACCCTGGTCAGCCGGTCTGCCAGATTCATGTTGGATTTGACCAGTATTATGTCCACCGTCAAGCCATATTCAGCTACAAGCTCGCGAAGTGTGTTTAGCCGTCTCCGCACTAACATTTCTCCAGACGCCTTCGTATTTATTCGAGCCTTGCCAGTTAAGGTGTTCGAAATCCACTGATGAACATATGCTGAATCAGTAAAAAGATGTATTGTTGACACTTGACATTGAAGAGCCAAATTTACACCCTTTATCGTTGCGTCTAGCTGGGCCAAATTGATGTGCTTAGCATCTCCAACCGCGCGTAGCCACGATGCATCCTCAATAACGTTTCCATCTACCTCTAATACGACATCTGCGGCTACGGAACTCGCATCCACCCGTACGTTCATTTCGCGGCCACTCACACACCAGTCTCCTCCTACTGGATCGGCCTCGCGTATTCTGGCTATGATGTCGGCTAACATGCAATTAATAGAGGCATTCTCAACTTCGTCATCACATCCTGTGGTTAAAGCGCTTGCTTGTCGTTTCACAAATGCAGTGGCCACTCGTAGCCAGCCGCAAACGGGAAAGTGGCCCACAAGTTTTCAACATAACGAGAATTCGCGCCGGCTAGTTATCCTCACAGGGATATCGGGGATTTCTCCACCTCGCCTCCATCGGAGAGTTCCATTGTCACTCCAGACCTGTAAGCCCAGCACCTTAGCTCCGTCTTCTAATCTCGTTGGTTCCTTGCACACTAGTCCGTACTTGGACAGGAGCTCTTTCACACGTGCAACAGGAATGAGACTCTCGTTGACATAAATGTCGTCAACATATGCCGATGTGGCATTCGCAATGGTTTTGTCTTGCGATAATACTGCGTCAATTATGGCTTTCATAATGAGAGGTGCCACATTTAAACCGAAACCCAGTCGAGTGAGGCAATATCTTTGCCGCTTCACTATAACAGTTTTATAGGGTCACAGCACCTTCTCCACATGTATCTGCAGATACGCCCTCCGCAAGTCCAACAAAGATACATCGGTCCCCAATCGTCGCCATTCTCGCAACTTATGTGCACAAACCTCTGCGTTAGCAATATATGGTTTTACAAAACCATTCAACTCGCAGTAATCCAGTACTGGACGGACCTTCTGCTTGCTCTCTTGTATCACTGCCATTAATGGGATTAGACACTTCGGTGGACCAAGTTCATCTTCGGGGTATGGTCGCAGCCATCCATTATCCAGCCAAGACTGCAGTTCCCTTTCATATTCGTTCCGAGCATAGTCAGGTACTGAATATTCTGCCACTTTATTCTTCAGGGTTATAGGTGGTTGTCTATTGGTTCACTTCCATGAGGCTGTCCATACTTTGTTATGACGGTCGAACTCCACACTAAAGTCGGGTTCAATGATAGAAATAGCAGCACATTGGGGCTTACTTCTTCAGAAAATTGAACTTCTCCCGAGGAATTGATGTGCACTCCTCCTAATTCTTTAATTGCGTCAATCCCAAGAAGAAGCTCGACCCCAAGCAGTGGTCCATCCACAATTAGGGCATCAATGTACACGGGTTGAGCACGACTAACATTCAACGCAATATTGCCCTGTCCACGGCATTTTAGTGTCTTACCGTCGGCAGTTAGGACTTGCGTCTTCATTGGTCGCCAATTGCGACATGCGCATTTGCTCACCAACGTCCGTGAGCACCCAGAATCAACCAGGGCCGTGCACTTCTTTCCGCCTACGGCCATCTCAATGATAGGTAGCGCCGTGTTTTTTAGTTGCTTGGAGGAAAGACCGGCGCTGACGTCTGTTCCCCGGATCCGTTTCCCTGGCATTCTGAGGAAATGTGTCCAACCTTGTTGCACCGAAAACACCGTATCCCGCGGCGGGATCGTCGGGTCTGGGTAACTGTCTTCTCCGAGTAGCCTTGCCTGCAATCCTTTGCCAGGTGGTTGGGACCAAAATATTTAAAGCACACAATGCCATTCGTCTGTTGAGCTGCTGCGGCAACTGACTCATCCGGCTCTTTGCTATCGGTCATAACGGCCCGAGCGCGAGTCAGGATCTGGTCCAACGTCATAGTGTCTATTCTGGATGATGCACGGAGAAGTTGTTTGACTTGTTGCGACAGTCCAGAAACGAAGGCACACGTCATCCATCGTTCAGGCAGTTGGCCGCCAACCAACAAAGCTAGCCGTTTCAGCTCTGCTAAAAATTCGTCTACCGTTTCCCCTGGCCGAAATCGTCGTGAAACAAACTGATCATACGCAGTGAATGAATCCACTGCATATGCAGTTATGAGGGCCTGCTTAATCTGCTCTGGATCTGACCTCTGCTCCTTTGTCAGTTGCCGATATACAGAGAGAGCCCCGGCTGGCAAGCGTAGTAGCAATACCCACTCGACTTTCTTCATCTCGCAAAGTTCACAAACCAACTTCACATTTTCAATCCATTCTACAATTGGTAGATCGGTAGCAGCTCCACTTAATTCAGGTATCAGCCTGATATCGAAACTTCTGTCCGCCATGATTAGAGAAAATGCCAAAATAGCTTGTAGATTAAATAAGTCTATTGCTCCCCCAGCTGTCACTTGTACAAATCACAATATCGCTGGTTCAATTCACACGTCACTACGTATAGCCAACGTTTCTCAATATTTATTTGTATAAATAACAAAATGCGGCACAGGGCCTAAAAGGGGGGTGGGGAAGGACGGTCTTCATCTGTCTTAATTCTAAACTTAGCTAGTCGCAAACACTGACCCAATCAAGCCAACAATATTCCAATCACCAAAACAACACATTCACTCCTACCTTTCTTACTACGTCCACCATAATACATCAAATTCTCGATGATGTCCTAACTAGACCACTTATGTACAATTATTGTTCGTGGGGGGAGGGTCAAAATTAACAACTTTTAAAAAATGATCCCCAAATGAATATTTACAATATGCTTTAAATATTTACACTAAACTAAACAAAACTGTGTTAGTAATAAAAAAATCCCACAAACCATGAAAGTGGCAGAAACATCAGTTCACCGGACGAAATCAATGCGGGACTATGAAGAAATGAAAAAAGCATTCATACCTCCAAGCATTCACGCAGGCACACACACATTCATACACGACAACAATTACGAAAAATCACACACACGAAACGAAAGTCGTCCCGCATCCACCAGAGAACTGATATCATTGACCACCTAACGAGGGAGGAGATGGGGAATTAAACAAAAGAAAAAAAATAGGGACAGAAATAAAAGGGACCAATGCGCATGCATACCCTAGCTAAGTTTACTAGAAAAAAAAAGGGGAAAACTAAAAATTTAAAATACAAAACCTAGTCTAACCTAAAATCTGGGTGGGTTGCCTATGTTCAACCCTGTTAGGACAAAATTCTGTACCTAAACGACATCCAAATGCCACTCTAGGTCAGCCCCTTTCACTCTACACATTCGCGCAAGATTCACCCACCTTTTGCCAAATTCCGATGAAGGGAGTCGCCGCCTTTCCGTCCTAATCTTGACTTTAAGCTGATGCTTACAGAACAAGATCAGTTGGGAAGAGGTGAACTTCTCGCCCTCATGGAATCCCTTCTGACGCGTCGTCCAAATCACAACTCTCATAATCCCTAGTAAGCAACAGAACACATAGTGTTCAGCCTTCGTCAATTGCGGCACCACATTGCTACAAACAGAACTGGCTTCCAGGACAAAGAACTTTCCCTGCAGCATGCGAACCATGAAGCCTTCAACAAACTTGCACAACGGCACTACCGTCTTGCACTGAAAAAAGGCGTGACCAATGGCCTCGACTTCCCCAGTACAGCGACGACAGTTTGAATATTTCTACAAGCTTGCTGAACAAAGTCTCTTGCCGACCCAGAGGGCCCCACGAATCATCAGCCAGGTGAGTGATGCCTCATCATTATTGAGACATTTCAACCCAGGCGCCCAAGGCCATATCGAGCGAGCCTCCTGCTTCGTAAGACCGAGCTCGTCGATCAGATCATCTTGAACGGACCCCCTAACTAACAACTGATACAATGCCTTACGAGACAACGCCTGGGCGTCGGAGAGGCCATCCGTCGTCCGTAAGAGGAGCTTCAAAGCACTAAGACATTCGCGGTAGAAGGAGCACTCGGCACGAGGTGTACGGCCGGCCTCCTCCTCGCACGAGTGCACACTTCTCAGGGATGGGAAATGTTTTCGGACATCTTCTTTACAAAAGGTGCCCACCTCATCCAATCCGCGACACATTCGGTCTAGAAAGGTAATGCGAAGCATATATTGACGAATCTCAATGCTAGGCATATCCAGACCGCCCTCAGAGGGATGAAGGCAACAGATCTCGCGACATACCATAGGGGCCTTGTCTCTCCACAAGAAAGCGAACAAGGTCCGGAATAATGACATTAGTCTGGCATACGGGAGGGGAAGCACAGACAGTCGGTAAAGAAGGATCGGATATATGTGTGAAACACATACCTCCGCCCTTCCCTTCAGGGAAAGTCTCCTCCGAGACCACAGTTTACCCGCGATCTCGGCCTTCCCTTGCACCTCCGACCAATTCATTTCCAACTGGAGATCAGGACCGAACCAGACGCTAAGTATCTTGATCGGCCCATCCGTCCAGAGGAAAAGTCCGGGAAGAGAAACTCCCTTCCACGCACCCAACCGCAAGCCCACAGACTTATCGCGGTTGATCTTGGCCCCTGTCACCATCTCATACCCACTGATCTCTTTGCTGACTACGTCAATCTCGGCTCTGCTCGACACAAGAACCGAAACGTCGTCAGCATAGGCAGAATACCTGGCTGAGGTGGAAGCCCCAGGCAGGGAAATTCAGTGAACAGTTCAATTTCCAGTAACCAGCCAACTTAGCCTTAGGCTTATCTAAGTTTACACGGACCCGGACAAGCCTATGATCCGTATAAACTATGTAATGGAAACTTGGACACCCTAAGAGCCCTACATCGACTCTCCTAACTAAGACTCGGTCCAGGTAGCTCGCAAGCGTCCCAGGAGCCGAGTTGCCACTAGTTGTCCAAGTCCATGCTACCTCCCGAGGGTGTTCATTCCGGAACTTATCGACCAGATCAAACCGATCGATAAAGTCCCGAAATGGTTTCACATCCGGGTTGTTAGTACCTTGTTTATGCCCTATACGATCTATATCGGGGTCAAGGACGGCATTCCAATCCCCCGCTAAAAATACCCGACGAGACGTCGTCAAGAACGGCGCGATCTGCCGAAACAAAGCAGGCCGCTCGGAATGGATATTGGGCGCATAAACCCCAATGAGACGTAGAACCTTATCCTTTATGGTAACATCCAGCACGCAAAGTCTGCCCGCCGGATCCGCGAAGACAAGGGTACAAACAGCCTTCAAAGACCTGCTCACTAGCCAAGAGACACCCCTCGAACGACCATCAAAACAGGCTGAATAAAGGGCGAACCCCTTAGACAGTATGTCCTCTCGATCATGAGAAGAAAACCGGGTCTCTTGTATACAACATACATTCACCCCGAGGCGCTGAAGGTCACGAGTGAGCCTCGCCCTGCGAGACTCGGACCTCAGGCCCCGGACATTTAAACTGGCTAACCAGAGAGCCACCGTGAAGCCGATTAGGGTTGTCCTTCAGGATAGAACATGGCTGGGGTGAGGACACCGACAGCTTGTCCCATCGAACCTGACATCATCTCAGTATCGAGCGTATCACTCTGAGACAAGCCACCGATGTCCGCGGGATAGGTTAACTTAAGAGCCCTATAAAGGGATGGGTGAACATAAAGAGGGACCCTCCCTTTACACTTCTTTGATTCATCTAAGTTTTCTTCTAGGAGAACTACTGCTGGGGGCACCACTTTCAAGGAGGCCTTAGCCTCCTCTATCATGCCCCATATCTCCCGCGTACCCGGGCCAGTCCTCACGACGGTTAGCTGATTCCGGGCCTTAAAATTTTCCGGCACCTCCACATCTACGCCCTTGATGTGCCGGAAGTTCCATAGAACTTTTAAGGGCATCGGGTTTTTTGTTTGCCCGAAGACCCTGTCAGCCTGACCCCTGGATACGCGGCAGACGTCTTCCCCCGGGAGATATGGTGGTTTTCTTTTCTTTTTTTTCTTATCAGAGACTGGAAGAGTATCGGGGCTTCTATTTCGTTTCTTTTGAGGAGACTGAGCCGGAGTTTGCATGGGTGTGTCTTTCGGTGTTGTAGAAGGTGTCATGCCGGAAGGTGTTTTTACGGGTGAAGGTTTGGAGGAATGAAGAGATTTTGCAGGAGAGTTTGTCAGAGATTTAGGCGGAGGTGGTTTTATGAAATTTGATGGAGGGGAAGACGGGGCAGAGGATAGGGGGCCCGGTGCCCCCAGCGATTTTTTATTTTTAGCCCGCTTAGCCTCCAATTTTTCTCTCAATTTTTTGAGGTCCAGGATTTTCTGCCAGCTTGGTTCGTTCAGTTTTTGTGACTCAGTAGCTGTATCTGCATAAGACGCCGAGGCGTCGCCCTCAGAGCTGGTAGAGGGAATGGGGCTGTAGGTGACAATGTCCCCGGGGTCATGTTGGGACTGAGGAACCGCTGTTTGGGTCTTCCCCTAGCCAACGTTTCTCTCGCCTTTTTCACGGCTCAGCACTCTTTTATCAGGGCAACACCGCGGTTCCCCAGCCAATCAGCGTTCTTCTCTGTTATTCTCGGTTACACAGGCAAATTGCCTCCTCCAGTTCGACCAATCAGCACACGACTTGCTATTGGTGGAAGCATCCCAAACTGTACAAAAAACCCTCATCCTTGCACATAGTGCTAGAATGGCTGGACGGGAGAGTAATACCATTTTCACGAAACAAACTTGCTGATGTCACGTGCTGCACGTTAAGGTAAGACCCTTATTTTCCTATACACCAGATGCAAGCCACTCTGGCTCGCTTGCTTCTACGGGGCTGTTCACCACAATAAGATAAAAAATACAGTTTTAAGGTATGCTATATTTATGGGTAAAAGGTGCTCAATATCAGAGATAGAGCATATGTAAATATAAAAGTGAATATTGACGTTAATATTGAGCAGCAACAGTTTGTTTTATGCTTGAATGCAATCTTCAGGCCATGTGCATTCTGTTTTGACCTGACTATATATATTGATCAATGGTGCATTATGGGTAATAATGTCTATTGTATTATCCTGACGGTTATCAGGTGTGCAGTAATGGTTTTGTTTTAATTTATTCTAGTGGCTTTTGAGTAGAAATAATTGTGAATCCAAATGCTGTTATTTGTAGCTATTTTGCGGTGTTGTTTGTTAACTATTTACTCATTATTTATTGTTGATGATGATTATTATTATTTACTTGTGTTTGTGTTCCTTTGTAGCTTAAATTATTCATGTTTGATTCCTTCCACAGGTTTGAGAAAGATTTCTCCTTCAAGCAATGGTTGAATAACTTTGCTAAGATTGAGGATAATTCAGAGTTGATATTCTTAAGGAGAACCACTGGAATTTTATCTGGGCCAGTGGCTTTCTTTAGGTCAAGGCTTTTGTTAAGTCTAGAAACTTCTCATGCTGTAATGGTAATATTACTGAGACTGTGCTCAGTGAGATGTGGGAAGTTGGGGAAGGGATAGTCTTTGTTGTCTAACATTGAGTTAGAAGCAAAGATCAAGGCAAAGAATTCTGCCTTATGTCTTCTTCAACAAACAAGGCAGAATTCTCAGGTCCATCTATAATTGTAGGCACAGCTGCTTTATTTCTGTACATGATATGGTTCATAATCTTCCAGGATGCAATTTGTTTCTTTTCAACCTTGGCCTGGACATAGCTGCACTTGGCTTTTTCTAGGATTTTTTTTACAGTGGTTGTTGACAGTTTTGAATACAGTAAAGGTCAAACTACACCACACCTTACAATAGTTATTGAAATAGTGGTTCTGGTGCACTGTAGCTGCAGTGCATTCAGGGGTGAACAAGGGCTGACTGACCAGTTTTTGCTAGAAATTTTTCTGGGGTATAAAACAGCCCATTCCAAAACAAGAGCATCAATTTTGGAGGCAGCATATTCTATGGAACGGTACATCATGGGAAGCCTTAGGTTTGGCATCAATCTGGCCCCTGATTAGGTTTGTAAGACTTTTGCTAAGCATTTACCAGGGTAGAATGGTAGAAAGGGGTTGAGGAGGTTCACTTGATGTCCTGTTGTGTCCGAGATATTGGTTGGTTCTTTGATGTATTAGTTCATAGAGAAGTCTCTGTAATATCTGCCTCTATCAGTTTGGTTTGAATGGTCTAACCATTATTTATGGCAGGTATTTAAGTCACCACAGATATTAAAACTAGCCGAGAGATACTCAGTGAAGGTATTATCAATCCTTTTAGATATTCAATCAAAGATTACTGTCCCTTCGTCCTGAGGTCAATGGAGAGTAAAGATGAATATGGTACTATGGATAAGTGCCACACAAAAGCACATACATGCAAGATCAGGGTCCTCAATTTGTGTGACCCTGCTACAGGGAAAGCCATCCTTGATGTAAGTTCTGAGTCCATGGTGATTTAGGTGGTTGTGTTTTGTTATAAGAGGTGAGTAGCCTCGGATTGTAAGCTCCTGTAGCAAGATTGAGGCATTGATCCCAGTTTCAGACAGAAACAGGAGGGTGGGTTTGGCTGAAGAAGATGGAGTTCCACTTCTGGAAAGTTGGGATCTAGACACCTGACATTGGTGTAGGAAAGGTTTTAGAAAATGTTTCTTTAATTGATTATTCTCATTGGCATCAGAGGAGGCTTTATTTTATATCCAAGAATTTAATTTCTTCTTTGCTGATCACTTCCTTCATGATAATGATGATGACTAAATTTATTGCCAATGGGAAAATTCAGGACTAAAAGTTTCCAGTTTCACCAATATGTTGAAATATGTGCTAATTTGGTTAGCAATAAATATGTATAATAGTAGTATTTCTTAAAGAATATTTTTATTGACAAAAAAAAAAAAGATAGATATTCTAGTTTATTTATTTAAAGAATTTGCAATAATGAAATGACCAAAATAATTTGCAATAAGTTTACTTCAAGCTATATAAATGTCATTAAAATATATCAGAAATAAAAAATATTGAAGTCGAGTGAAACTGGCTTAGTGGGTGACACCATAATTTCATTAGCCTAGAGGTTCCGAAAGGTCATAATCTGGTCTTGGGTATGAGTCTAATTTTTCCCTCTCTAGTTATAGGTTATATAGCAGGGCAGATAGGGTTTGTAATAATATTTAATGAAGACAGGAGACACTTTTAATATGTTAGGGCTTGTTCAGCCATCTTTTTTTTATTTTGTTCACTCTGAACCCTAATGCAAGGGGCATAGCTCTTGAAGGATTATCATAACAGGGGTCCCTAACCATAGTTGGTAATCAGTGTAGGACATGACATCTGTAATTCCAAATTGTTTGTAGCCTTGGTAAAGCTTATACTCTACAGTCAGCAAAAAGATTGCAACATTCAAAGTGGCTCTATGGCTTTGACTGCAGTCAATTTGATAGACATACCACTAAACTGTTTTTTTTTTTTACAATAATGTTCAAACTGAATAAACCCTAAGAGCTACTTGAGATAGATAGATACAAACTTTTAGAGAGTATAGAGAACTGATTATGGGGATATGTAGAGAAGATAACAGTTAACCCATGACTTAAACAGGTTAAGATTGTAGTGATCAAGGAAGCATCCTCTTGGGAGTTCCACAATGTAGCAGTCCATAAGAAGAAGCTGTTCAAGTGGAGTCTATAATGTGTAATAGAGGGTATTAGTTATGGAGCATGACTAGCAGATCATTACTACAGTGAATGATGCTCATTCAGTGTCCTCACACAAAGCTTAGTAAATATCTATCACAGGTGATTAAATAATTGCCTTTTATGATTATCACAATAAGTACCTGAAAAGGTAGATACTGATTGGCAAATAATATTTCACATTCTTATAATCAAATACAGTATGTCATTCGGAAAGTCTGTTCATTTCTTCCACATGTGGTCAGCGGCTTAATCAAGAACGCAGACAGGTCAAGACAAGCCTAGCTACACAAAAGCCACAATCAACACTGCATTGTAATTAAGCAGTTCATGTATCAGAAAACTTGGCAGCAAAGAATGTAAGAACCCCCCCCCCCCCCGCAAAAAAAAGAAACCGAATAATCTTGCCAAAAGCAAAAAAAAAAAAAAATAAAACGTACAAATATTTTAAAATATTTTTCCACCCACAAAACCAAATGGTTCACTATAAATTTTCAAAGACATCAATTCTGAATTAGAATTACCGCAGCCATTCATTTCTCTTGTTGATTCATTGAACTCCTGAAAGTTTTATTTGAACTGCTAACATTGACCAAATTTCAAGTAAATGTTTTCCTGGCAAGTAGACTTAAGTCCAAATAATTCACCAAGTCAAATTTGTAAAATTGGTCAGTCTTGACAATAAGATAAATTTAACGAGATTCCTTTAAAATAAGTCTGCAATGCACCTTACTTCACTGGTGCAACTGGGGATTAGGATTAGATTCATGTTCTAGTATTTGCAGCAAAAATAAAAAGAACTGGGAAGTTTCTGAAAGCTTCCATCATTTGAAAGTGTGTGGGGTCCTCCAAGTGACAGGCCTAGCAAGCTGAAATTCGATACAATCTCACAACTTGTACTAACAAAAGAGATTGATATGTGGAGGTGCTTCTGGACTGACAGGTTGAAAGCCCTACCTGGATTCAGGTGGGTGGTGCAAGTGAGATACAAAATATAGGAACTGGTGGAGAGTCATGATCACCCACGTTCTGAATAGGCATGGCACATAAAAGATTGGCTTGGTTTGGTTTGGTTTGTTTTAAGACATATCAACCTCAATGGGCTTATTTAATGCCAAAAAATTTTTATTGTTGGTAACATTTTTTTTTAAATATGTATTGCTAGTAATATTTTTCCTTCAAAAAGTCTATATCTGATAATATTTTTTTCAAAAAATTATTGCTGCTATTGTGGGCGGACCTGGGAACACCAGAAATAAAGAGATGATCAGAGGCTTTGCTGCTGGACGTAGTTTATCATCTTACCCAGAACGGGGCACATAAAAGAATAAGAGTTTAGTCTAAGTGATTTTTGTCATATTTTTTATATTTCACTTGATGTTTCTTCATTAATTTCTTTCTTTCCAGGTTTCAGAAGTGGGCAAAAAAAAAAGTCTAGGCTTTACATTGACGCCTACAAATCATGTTGAGATAATGAATTGCCAAAACTGATTATTTTATCCATTTTCTATGCAGGATAATGTGAAGATTGCATTATATGTGAAAATACATCCAGAGCTTTTTACATCTAAACCATACTTTTAATCAAAGAAATGACAAGAGGAAAATTTTTTATACCAATGTGTTTTATTCCTTGATTTTAGGTAATTTAAATGGAGAAATTTTATCTTAGTATTTATGTCAACATACAAAGCAACCCTTGATCATGCTTTCCACAACTCGACCAATGATTACCTGATGTTATGTTCTGATTCTAAATCTTATCAATGTGTACCAAAAGTTAGCAAAGTGTTTGCTGTATGCTCACAAAGTAACACAATGAATGTGAAAACGATGAAAAATGAAAATGTGAACAGTTTCCCATATTATATCACAATGAGGAGTCATAGAAGTACTAGATGTAAGGCAGACATAACCAAAGTGGTGTGTCTTGGGCAAGATAGCCTAACTGAGCCCAAGCCTCTCCAGACTGGTTTGAATTCAGAGTTTTCTTTTTAGACCAGTTTCTATTCAAGACTATAGAACCCAGTCTGTCCTGCTATTCACCCATAACTAGAAAGGGAGAAATGGATTCATACCTTTCCCAAAGCTATCAGTATATAAGTGATTGTAATGAACTCAACTGAAATTCAAACAAGGCTCTCAAATTCCTCAATCCGAGCTGCTATCAATTACTCCACCGTAGCTTCCCATATCATATATACATGTTTTATTCAGGGCTTCATGGGTAGGTAAGTGATACTTGCAATAACTTCTACTATGTCAGCTCTTTTCCCTACCATATCGTCACTCATCTATTCATCCTGTCATGGCAGCTAGCAATATGAAATGGAGACTCAACCACTTAACAGACAGCTCCATCTCCCGTCAAGAGTAGATCAGAACTCTCATCAATCCTAAGCATATCCCAAGCATGACTTCTAATATAGATTAGCATTCAGGTATATCCTCTTTCCGGTTTTGTTGGAACTTGATTTCTAAAAATCTATTTATTTCCTATTCTTCTTCTGTTAAAGTGGACACTGATTAGAAGACTGAACTTCAAAATGAACCATCCGCTGATCTAGCAAACAAACGCACGAGATTGAAATAAAACCACCTCTCCTCTTTCTACATGAGTGCCCATAGTATCACATTCATACACAGATGTAGAGAAAAATAATATTAAGCATTCAAATTTTGAATTAGGGCCACCTTAAAATATTAAAACATCTTATGGCATTAAGGAAAGCTTTGGTTTGGTTGCTTTGGTTTGTTTTACAGCATATCAACCTCAATGGGTTATTTAATGCCGACAATTTTTATTGCTGGTAATATTTTTTTTTAGAAAATGTATTACTGGTAATATTTTTTTCCTTCAAAAAATATATTTCTGATAATATTTTTTCCTTCAAAAAATCTAATTCTGATAATATTTTTCCCTTCAAAAAATATATTTCTGATAATATTTTTTTCCAAAAATGTATAGCTGGTAATTTTTTGTTTTTTAATGAATATCTGGTAATAATGTATTTCTGGTAATAATTATTCCTTCAAAAATCTATCGCTGGTAATATTTTTTTTTTACAAGATATTTCTGGTATTAAAACCTATTTTTACACTTTCATAGTGTTTTGACCCCAGTTTGGGGGGTTAACTATTTGCCCATACCTGGGACCCTAACAGGTGCTACCACCAAGGATCAGGGTGGACCTGGGAACACCAGCAATTAAGAAATGGTTCCATGCTCCTCAAACCCTCCTGATCAGAGGCCTTGCTGTTGGATGTGGTTTATTGTCTTACCCAGGACACTTAAGGAAATGAGAACTATGTAAGAAACATAAACCACAATCTGTAAATATAAAACAATAATAATATTGTTAATCTAAACATAGGGCATCAAAGCGAAAATGACAATTTCTTTTTATATATATACCATGTCCCTTAAGAATGTAGGCAATCATAGCTTTCTAAAAGTTCCATTTGTTTTTTGTGTTTTTTATCTATGAATTGCAATGACTTCTTGGGAAAGATATTAGAATGGTTTCCTGCTACCTTCTCTTTGGGTTGGAGTTCAGAGTTTTTCTTCTCTTAGACTGGTTGCCATTCAAGGCTAGAGAGTCCAGTTTCCCCTGCTGTTTGACTAAATAACTGAAGAGAGAAGATATGGATTCTTGCCATTCCCAAAGGAACAAGTGCAAAAGTGAACATAATAGGCTAGAATGGAATTGAAACACAGATCATAAATTCCAATTTCTGTACCAATAAAAATCATGCTCCTCACGTGTCTTCCTTCAAGATATAAATAGTCATGGCTCTCCACAGATTCCTTTTCTTCATTATGACTTCTTGGGAAAGATAGTAGAATGGTTTTTTGTTGCCTTCTCTGTGATTTTGAATTTGCAATAATCCTTCTTGTAGACTGGCTGCCAACCAAGGCTAGAAGGCCCAGAAAACACTAAATAGCAGTATAGCTGGTAGGAGAAGAGATGGGCTGGGAATTGAACTTTGCTCACTAATTCTGTTTTTCATAATAATAACCATTATGCAATATGCACATCCTGAGATTACTAATTTGAGGAATTTACTGGAATAACAAAAAACAATCTTTTATCTCAAAGAAAAAGCCAAAGAATTCATGGGTGAAAAACAGCAATTAAAAACTTGAAAGGAGCTATTAGGTTGGTGCAAAAATAATGACGGTTTTTGACGTATTTTTTTAACGTCAAAAACCGTCATTATTTTTGACGCACCTAATAGTTCAAGTAACTTATTGATGATAATAATAATAATAATAATAATAATAATAATAATAATTCACTTTGTATAATGTTAGATTTTAATCAAGGTTTTACTCACACTCAGTCTTTCTCATAAAATGAAATATTCATGTTCTGTGTCTTTTAATGACAGGTTTATACATAAAATAACTCAATGCAATGAATTATTAGAGCCCTACAACGCCCCTCTCTCATAGATGCAATGTTGCGTAGCACTCACTACTCTGTCACTATTTCTGTGGAAAGTGTTCTGATAAGCTTCATTCCTAAGTTCTACCAGTTCAGACCTTCACAGCAGATTCCCTAAGATGTTTGTTGACAAAGAACAACTAAGTTGGTTGTATGAAATTTATTATAGTATATATTTTTATTTTTTTTATTTGAATTGGTGGGGAATGTATTAATGTTTATGAGTCTTTTTAGAATTTTTTCCTCCTGCTTATAGTTAAAATGCATTTGATTACCGAATAGTAATTTGATACGTGTAGACTTATTTGAAGATGTATTTATTTTTATTTATGTATATATTCCAAAGAGCTCGTGTAATTTTTTTCAACTCAACAATGTAATTAGGAAAGATATTATTAATGAGGGTTTGTTTAATATTTTTTTAATTCAGTATAGAAAATTATCCTTGTTGAAGTGTTTGATTTTGCATGCATTATTAAGTTTTGTATAATAGCTATTTTGCAATAGTTAAGACATTCACTTTTATAGTTTAGAGTGCACGTGTTTATGCTAATTGTTTTTTTAAATAGGAGTAGTAGTAAATGTATTATTATTATTATTAATTATTATTATAATTATTATTATAATTATTATTATTATCATTATTATTTATTATAATTATAATTATTATAATTATTATTATTATTATAATTATCATTATTATTTGTCTATCAATTAGGAAAAGGAATTTTTCTGTCCTTGTTAAGTTCATATTTGAACAGAATTTTTTTGAAAGTTTTTTTGTAGATCATGTCTTTCATCTTTCATCGATGGCTTTGACTAAAATGAGAGTGTCATTTACATATCTTAGGTAAATGGGGGGAGGGGTTCTGTTATTAAGCACGTTATTTTCTAAATTAGTTGTGTAGAAATTGCTAAATGTTGGTCTAAAAATAGAACCCATAGAGACACCATCACATTGTCCCAAAATGAAGTCAAACTATGAGTATAGCAACAAAGTTCTTAAATGTTTTGCAGCAACAAAAAATTATATATATATATATATATATATATAATATATATATATATATATATATATATAAAAAATATATATATAAAATATATATATATAAAATATATATATATAAAATATATATATATAAAATATATATATATATATATATATATATATATAATTTTATCCACCGTATTATGGATGTTATCTATACTGGATCACTGGCAAGAGCCATAAAAATATGCAGTATTATGGATGTTCAGTATTCAAGCTTCTATATTTTTGTGGTATTTGCTACATTAATTGGAGTCCAAAGTTAGAATTTTACATATCCAGCACATGATTTTTAGAAATTTGAAAACTCAAAAGATTTTTCAATAACACTGGGTGAAATATATTTGTATTTTTTTACTCATATTTTTATTTCACTTGTTTTCAGAATGATAGACAAGGGAAAAATGAAGCCATGAAATTCACAATCTCATTAATTTGGAGGGGAACCAACTGGCCAGTCAACAAGTGCTTCTTCTGCATGGTGGACTCTTCCAAATTTTGAGCTCACAATTCTGTCATCGATTGTCCTAGTGCCACACTACAATAAGTTCCTCTTACACACTCCTCTAGAGAGAGAGAGAAGCTGTCATCAGAAGAGAACAGTAATTTTGATTCTGAAAGATTAAGTCATTGATCCAGATTACAGAAGTGCAACTGAAGAGAGAAAGCCATACTATCCCAAACAAAAAGACCTGAACACCCCGATCAGAAATCTTGGTCTCACAAATTCCACTGATGAGACTCAAGTAGTGAAATTTGGTAAATAAAAGTCTGCAAGTCAAAGGTCAGAGAATGTGTCATCAGTGTTTTTTAAGCTTTTTTCACCCATTAAGATGAGCTTTGCTTCTGCCAATATGATCAGTTTGTTTGAGGCAGATGTAATCACCTGTAACCCCAGCGAGTGGCACCTCTTCATTGACAGCTCATCCAGAAACCTCTAGGCCATGCTGCTTCATAATGGGAATATGTAACCATCTTTTTCCCTTGCTCACTTGATGCAGCTTAAAGAGGAATACAGCAAGATCTTGCTGGATGCCTTGAAATTTGTGGAGTACATTGTGAGATTACTGAAGACTTTAAAATGGTGATCTTCCTGATGGGACTCCAAGGCAGCTTTAACAAGTTTACATATTATCTTTACCTTTGGAACAGCAGGAACACTGTGGCACACTAACACATTTAGTGTGGGGAGAAACAATGTCAAATGGAAGCCACTATTGGATGCCTGGGAAGTATTAATTTCCAACTGCACTTAAGATTAGGACTTATGAAATAAGTTGTCACAGCTCTAGATAAGGAGTCTGCAGCCTTCAAGTACCTCCAAGACAACCATAAGTTGTTTGCAGCAAAAGTCAAAGGCAATGTCTTCATCAAACCACAAATAAAGAAGATCATAGAATAACAGCTTTGTTGCAGTGGTTCAGGGCTTCCTGGGGTATCACAAGATCAAAATCTATATGGATTTTGTTGAGACCATGGGGAAGAACGATGGCAAAATGAGCTGCAAGATGTCCCTTAGAGTCCATATTCTTGATGCTAATCTTGATAAATTCAAAGAGAACATAGGGGCATATCCAGAGGAGCAAGGCAAGCACTTCCACCAGGATATACTGGACAAAGAACCAAGGATCATAATGTAACATTATATTTTGGAGCTGAGTTATGAAAGTAAGTCACAGTATAAGCATAAGTCATGAAAAACTGCTCACTTCTAAATTTTATATGGTCTCTCTTGTGCAATCAAAGAATGAATAAATGCTGCTTTTGAATTGTATTGTCATTATGTTCCTACTTCACACAAACAAGAATGTTCTCGTTCCACAGTTTTTCCAATGAGAATAGGTCAATTTCAGAAATATTATTATCTTGGTCACAAAAGAAAAGTTAGAAAGAAATATTAAACATTCTACATTCATTCTATGCGTAAGCAAATAGGAAATAAACAGTTGCTACCCAAGGACAAAAATCATGTTTCACAGTGTTATATTAAATCAATCGATAGATTTGCAGCTCAGAAAATTAGTTTACCGTGTCATGCTAGACAAATTTTACCTTCAGTATCCATCTTGCACATTATAAATCTACTATTTGTCCAGGCATTGAATATTGCTGCCATATCTGGTCTGGTGCTCTTGCTATACATTTCAAGATTCTCAACAAAATCCAAATAACGGTCTGTCATGTTATTAGTCCTGACCTGGCATCTCGACTTCAGTGACTTTCCCACCACCGTGACATGGCTTCCTTCTGTCTTTTCTATAAATATTTTCATGGCAATTGTTCTAATAAGCTCTCCTTCTTGGCAACTCAACTGCATGAATTTAAGCATATGACTAGATTGGCAATTAGGTCTCATCATTTTATTGTTCAAATAGCTTGACATAACTGTCAGTTCTATTCTAATAGTTACTTTTCTTGCCCTTCTGACCTCTGGAAATCTTTCAGTTTTTTTCTTTTTTTACTTCAATGACAAATAGATTCTTGAAAAATTTAAATGCAACATCAATTGCCCTTTTTCTGTCTTCCTGAAGCCTGCTTATTCTCCTGACTAAAGTCTTCCCATTCTCTTTCAGTAACCCCCTTGTGGTTTAGTGGCATTATTGCCTTGCTTGGACTGAAATTGTCATATATGTATATATATATATATATATATATATATATATAGCTCTGCATTTTATATCTTATATTTTATAGCTTGCATCAAGCACTTTTTTGGTGTTTACACCTTTCTAGGTACCCCCCTTTTTCTTTTTTTGGCCTCCTATTATAATATTTTATATTTTAAATAATATATTATTTGCAAATTAAGATATCAGATTATGTTATATCATCAGCCAATGTTGATATCTTAAGTTCAAGTCAAAAATCAACTAATTCAAAAAATAACATTCTTACCAAATGAGCCACAGTCCTCACCTTTGGAATTGATTAATATCAGTAATTATAGTAATAGAAATATTTACACAAGTTTTAATTAAAGTATTAATAAGACTAATTAGCACAACAGGATTAGAAGAGGAAAAAACAACTGTTCAATTGAGAGATAATTATAACTGGTCTATACTTGTGATGGAGATACTGACATGAAAAAACAGAAATGAGGTGTTAAAATTTTAGGTGAAGCGAGGCTGGACAGACTTGGCAGGGAGGAAAGACAGTAAAGATGGAACAGGAATAATCCACTTAAGGTTATCATTTCAAGATCAATGCCTCAGTTGAAACTAGTGGAAGCAAAACTCAAATTTGACCCCTGTCGTTTACATAAGTTCAATGAAGTCAAAGAGAAAATGGTTGAGGAAGAAAGAAAAGTATTTGAAGAAAGGTGTTAAAAAAATCTAAGCAAAAAACCACTGGGTACAAAGGAAAAAAAAAAAGAAAAGAAAATAGATAGGACAGAGAAAAGAAAAAGAAAGAAACTGGTGTGGACGAAGGAACGAATAAAGAAAGCAGTGGGGATGATGGAAAGAAAAAAAAAAAAGAAAGAAAAAAAATTGGTTGCAACTAAAAAAAAAAAAAAAAAAGGGTGCAACATGTCAATCCTTGTTGAGTTATTTAATATCAAATTTTGTATAGTGCCCCCAGTGAGGACTGAACTCGCTACTCAGTAGTAATAGTCAACCAGAGTAACCTTGCAAATTATTACCCCACACTAAGACCCCTACAAAGGAAAGAAAAGAATTGAGAAAGGAAATATGTCTGAAATAGAAGTAGATTAAAAAAAAAAAATAATGGACACTTTGAAAAGATGATAGAAAAATAATGTTTTTCTGACATGGGTTTGAACCGGTTCATTTTTTTCCATTGGAAAATTGTTTCTATAGCTGAAATGTGCTACTACCGGTTTAACTATGGGAAGCCATCTTGATATAGCAAGGATTGGCTTACTTATTTAAGGAATGTCATCTCTTTTTAGGACTTTTATAAATTGATATTAACTATCTTCATTTATGTATTTAATGTTTATAATAAGAAATGTCAGATTATTAAAAAATCCATTTAAAAATTGCTATCATTTATTTTTTCAGGTATGAAACTGAAGCTATTAGATATAGATTCATAGGAGCCCTCACAAAAGATGTCCACTTCTTACTTAGGTAATTCAAATTAAATAGAGCTGTGTGAAACTGACCGAAGTAATCACTTTTTCCCAACTGGCAAAGGCTGTCCGTGAAAGCAGTACCACGTTCACAATTGTACTGACTATTCTCCTGGTGTTTTTTTATGCAGAGTTGATCTTGCAAAAAAAATTTGCATATGCCCAACCACTCTTGCCAATTCTCCTAGCTCTGAGACTGTGTCTTTCTTAAATTAAGGTGTCAGGGTGGCCATATTTGTTATTCCTTTCTGTCACTCATTTTGTATGCCAGGCACATATACGTGCTCGTTTTGCCATACAAAGTAAGTCATCTTTTCCAAAGTCAGAAACAGGTTTTGTAAATATCATGGTAAGCAAAACAAACATTCAAAAATGACAAGTTATTTTTTTTTTATATTAATGTCCATCCAATGCAAGGCCAAAGAGCCACTCAAAGTAGAGGGTTAGTGTGTGGAGTTATATTAGTGAAGGAAAGCTAAATTAGACTTAAGGAACCGGAAACCCAATCCTAAACAGAAAACCTATTTCCGTTCAAAAGACCAAGTAGGAGTGTGAATTGGATGATAGGCAAAACTTAATTAAAGGCTTGTCTAAATTATTTAATGTTAATTTCAAACAAACAACAAATAAAAACAGTTATAGTTTTATATATATATATATATATATATATATATATATCATTGGATTAATGCAGTTACAATTATGAATTTGTTTTTTATATATAAAAAGAGTGGTAAATCAAAAATTGATAATTCAATAAAGTCATTAATGAAAAAATAATTGCCAATATTTTCATAGCAACAGTAATAAACCAGTATTATTTTTATGGTGGTCTCTACCCAAGTACAATATCCAAATCTATAACCTGTACTTAGGAGAGAAAATTTGCATACTGAGAGCAATGGCAGACCTACATTTTTGGGGCTCTAAAGCTTGGAAGGATAAATAGGACCCTTCACAACCAGCAACAATAGACTGAAACATCCAACTGTAGGCCCATACAGCTGGGGAGTTCAGTCACTGCAAGCCTCTAAAGATACATGGCACAGTGGATAAAGGCGTTAGATCCAGTGACAGTAAGAGTGCAAGTTCAATACCCAGTTAAAGCAATGGAGAACTTTCAGAGGGAAATTAACAGGAGATAGCTGATAAGTGATATCCATTAAACATGGCACTTGGAACTAGGACAGTCTACCCCAGTGAGTGAAATAAAGGGTTTAGTTTAACATTCCAACCACCTGAAGAAGGTTGGAGTGTACAACATCCAAAACGTTGTAATAAATATGGCGACAAGGATGAGGACAATAGTCTGAATAATGTAAATAAGGCCCCTAAGAAAATTTTGAAACTTGACCAATTATAGAGTAATTTTCAGATCGTATGAAATGGGTATTACAGTAGATTGAAAGGCCAACATTAGCTACTTTGATCCATTGGTTTATGATTCTATCACTAAAATGGCTTTATTTTAATAATACTTTTGTTGAAAAATTCACTCTTTAAAAAAGAAATCTGCTTTTTTTTGGGGGTCTTGAAGTTTAACCATCACTAGTTTCATTGCAGATCCACCATTGACTGAGAGAGAATGATTTAACGGATTATATTAAAATATGAAGTCAGATGATCAGCCATTCTTGATGACATAACAATCAAAGAACACCTACCTGATAAATCCTGTTTTTAGTGTTGAAGCTATAACATAGACTTAGCTTTAGACATCATAACAATGAACCAGATAATCTCATAATTTTCTCAGATCCATATTTGGATCACAGAGAAACTAAACTACAAATAATTCATTAATAGTTAAATTACTAAACAAGATCGAATCTCATCTGCAAGAAAGAAAAAAAAAACTTGTCTTTTATTGGACAAATAGCACTGTCAGCACCCAAAGAAAGGGAAACCTGACATAGCAGCAAATGAATATCTAAAAATGAATATTTTCAAATTTGAAAATCCTCTATACAAATTTCAAAGCAACTATAAAATAAAACATTTTAAACAAATGAAAAGAGTTATGGAGCTACTAGCTAAGCAACAAACTTTACAAAATTATATTGATTCTAGGAGAATGGCATCATGGTCTGAGACTTTCTCAGAAGGAAGAAGTCATCCTATCAAGAATCAGAATAGGACACACCTATATCACTCATTTCTCCTACAAATGTACATCCTTCTGAATGGAGAGCATATCAGGAGGCATATACTGTAGAACATATTCTAACCAATTGTAGAAACCTAATTCTAATATATCAGCAATTTTGACCACATGACTAGCGTCAAGGACACTTTCAAGAAGACAGGACAAAAGCTACTTGAAGGAGGTTGGTCTGCCCTACAAATTATAGCACTAAATAACTCCATTCTAGAGACAATGAAACCAACACCCAAAGGAGTATTTACAAGCAATATATTTAAAAATGTTGATCTTCTATTAAAACAAAACAATCAATCAATCTATCCAATTCTGTTTAGTATCTCGGGCCGTGGAGTTGAAACGCAAAACCTTCAACTCCAACCCTCTATTTTTGATACCTCCAACACCTCTTTATTTAAATGATTATTATGGCCTACATATCTCTAAGCTTATGCATACGATCCTAACTTTAATAGACCCATACCATTTTAACTGGTTTATATCAAAGAATAAAAGATATTGCAGCTTTTATATCATACCTATTCATTCTTCAATATTTTCTAACAGAATTAGAGACAAAATCTTTGAAAGGATATAGAAGAAATAACAATAAAAATAAAAATTCTATAATGTAAGACTTTTTACATAAAGTGTAAATTCAACTGGAGTCAGTGTTGGTAAAACTGTAGATTGTTTTGATGTAGCACCTACATATATCTATATTCAATCAAACAAAATCCAAAAATAGAAAAAAGTGTGCTACAAGGATGTGTTTTAACAGAATTATTTGACCTTTTTATTTTTAACAGTAAGGTTCACTCTGGGGCCACTCAACATAGACGGTTACTTTAGGAGGCAATTTGTAAGGATAAGATAACACTACACCAACATGACTGTAAAAGTATTAGAAGACCTACTAGGATTTATCATTGGTGGGGAAAAAAAGAAGGTGGGGAAGGAGAAATGGAGAAAAAAAGGGAAAAAAGAGAAAAGGAGAGGAAAGATGAGAAAAGGAGAGAAAAGAAAAGACGAAAAGGAGAGAAAAGACGAAAAGGAGAGAAAAGACGAAAAGGAGAGAAAAGACGAAAAGGAGAGAAAAGACGAAAAGGAGAGAAAAGACGAGAAAAGACAAGAAAAGAAGAAAGAGAAGAGTGAGAAAAAATAAGGAAGTAAAAAGAGAAAAATAGAATAAAGGAGAAAATAAAAAAGAGGAAAATGTAAAAATCAAGCAAAAGAGTTACTAAATACATTATTTTATGATATTCAAGAATTCTACTAGTTCAGTTATGCTGAAACGTCTTTCTTTCCTATTAGATCCAAGCATAAAAAAAATCATTTATGCAACAATTTAAATAACTTGAGTACTAATTCTTGCAGATATTAAACAATTAGAATACTGGTCAAAATCTGAAATTGTTTATTTTAAAAAAATCATCTAATATAAAAAAAACATGGAAAGAAATGAAAAAAAAAGGATTTCATTCAGCTATTGTAATTCATTCTGACACACATCCTTAATTATGTGCAACATTCTTGTGACCTCCTCTGTTAGGGTAAGAGCTGAACCCTGAAAGAGATCAAATATTTTCAAATAATATTAAAGGGAAAATAAGACAGCAAGAGCTTATGGAACACACATGATATGAACGGATGGCTTAGAAGAACAGTTCCCCCCTCCACCCCACATTATTTTATATTATCTTTGCAGGCTTAGTCATATTTGTAGATTAAATCTTTGGGATTTGAATGGAAAGGGTAATTACCAAACTAATCCTCAAGAAACTCCCATATGTAGCTATTACAACAATGGCTGAAGCACAAATACACACATCATTATTTGATAAATATAAATATGAAAGACTTAATTCCTATAAATAAACTCGGGATCTTTGTAACATTCAACAATAACGAAAACTAGTTTAACCTAGTCTCTTCTGACATCAAGTATTCTTTTCTGTATCATGTCCCTTCAGGACATGAAAAATCATGGCTCTCCACAACTTCTTTACTCTTATCATTTTAACTAACATCTACCTTGTTACTATTTCTCTTTTGCTCTGCCATTTGCTCAGAAACACCAAGTAGGTTACTTCCTGTTTTCCTTTCCTTTACTTTCCTGTGAGTATTAAATTCTCCAAGTCTCTTTCCTCATGAAAGCTGTCTCATTCAGATTTTAAGTATCAATTTCCTTGTTCTTAGTTTTCTGTAAACCTATCTTGTTACTCCAAGGATCTGTCCATAGTATTCTTAGAATTCATTGGAACCACATATGTTGCTTATGTCTATTCTTTATCTGTAAAGTGATTCTCCAACATTCACCATTATATAGGTTAGATATATTACATAGCAATTCAACACACTTTTTTGTTTGCAATGAAATTTTCCAGACCTTTAATACTTTACTTAGTTTCTGAAAGGTAAATTTGCTACTGCTATACACCTTCAGATTTGCTGTTACTGTTACTGTACTCTGATACTGAAATTTATGTATCTGCTTATAAGAAAAAACATTAACAATTCTTTTTCTTAGATTTTATTAGGTTGGTGCAAAAATAATGACGTAATAATGTCGTTTTTTGACGTTATTACGTCATTATTTTTGCACCAACATAATAGTTGAACTGTGTTGCTTATCTTTTATGGCTTATCTTTTTGTTGATAAGATTAATTTATGCTCCATTATAATAAATACATTGAGCTCTTTGTGGATCAGTTTTAATATTTGATATTACTAGGATCCACCTGGATTATAAACCAACACATATATTATCTATACTATATATATATATATATCTCTCTTAGCTTTGCTCTACTTCGTGTATTGAACAGTTTTGGAGGGTTTTTTTTTCTTTGAACTTTGAGCTTGAACTCTTGACGATTGTTTCTGCCTTATTTTTATGTTCTTGGTTCTTTCTTTTTTTATTCCTCATTTTTCCTTGGGTACCGATTTGTTCTGTTACAAGTCGAACTATTCAAGGTGTTTCCCAAACAAGTACCACCATTTATATATATATTTTGTATGCACGGATATATATATATATATATATATATATATATATATATACACACGAATGAAGTTGATAATCAAGAACAGAAATGATTTATAGCTCAACCTAATAAAATTTGATCACATCCTGAAGTCTCAGTGGATATGCATGTTGAGATCTGTATTTACCTCCTCTCAGGAAAAATAATACATCTTGATTTCAGCTTGAAGAGTGAGAAAATATGAACTGATTCAACATAAATGGGCCAACCCAGATGTAAAAAATATCTTTTGATATTTTTAATGGTACAATAGTTAATAGTTTATTAGAGAAACATGAAAAGATAGCTCACCTCAGTCTGTTGGTACAATTTCCAAGCAAAGATGAGGCATTCTTCACAGGTATAAACTGGGCCATAGCCATCAGCAACAATCTTCTCCTGGATCTTCTCAATGACATTTTCCACGCTTTCCTGTGGGGGTGGGAAAAAAAAAAACATCAGTTAGAAATTGAAACTTTCTTTACAGAATGCCAAAAAAAAAAAAAAAAAAAAAAAAAAAAAAAACAAAAACAAATGGAACAATTTTTTTTTTTTTAATTTTAAAAAATAATTATTAGGACACATGTATCTGTGAATAAAAGCGTTGGTTGAATCTAGTGACTTGACCCAAAGAGTTGTGAGTTCAATACCTGGCTACAGCAGAGGTGAACAAAAACTTGGAGAGATTAGTTAAAGGGAGATAACTGATACCGAGACATCCGGAAGAGGCATGGCACGTGGAACTAGAACCATCTACATCAGTGGATGAAATAAAGGATTCAGTTTGAAATTCCAATTGCCTGAAGAAGGTTGGAGCATCCAACAGCTAAAATATTGGGAATATGGCAACGAAGATGAGGACACCAGTCCAAACAACGTAAATGATAATTATCTTTTTATTGTTCAAGAAAAACATCTATATTAAAATTCTATTTCCACATTTTTGTTACAGTGAAAATGTCACGTCATAACACAACTGGTTAAAAGAATATTGTTAAAATGCTGCATCATAGGAAACAAAGCAATTTTCACTCCAACCAGGCCACCAGTTTCTTTGAAATATTTAATTATGTATAAATTCACAAAAGATCTGCTGAAAGATAACTCCAGATCTATTATTGTGCTAGAGAATTTTTCTTGCCAGAATCTATTTTACATATTTATAAGTCTACCATCCATCCATTGAATATTGCAGCCACATCTGATCTAGTGCATCTTCTGCATATTTAGAGATTTTTGATAAAATCCAAAGAAGAATCTACAATGTTATTGGCCATTTTCCGACTACTGTAACAGCTTCCCTATATCTTTTCTCTAAATATTTTCATGATAATTATTCTGATGAACTTTCTTCCTTGGTACCACAACTTTATAAATTTGAGTACAGTACTAGATTGACAGCTAGATCTCATCATTTTGCAATCAAAAATGCTAGATGTAACTATAAGCTCTATGCTAAGAGTTTCTCTTAAACTTCTCACTTATGGAACTCTTTTCCAGCCTCTTTAAATGTCTATCATTATCTTTTGTCTTCTTAATTTCCATTATTTTATTGTTCTCTCTCTTTAATAATGTTTCTCTTTTTCTCGTATGGTTTCACCCTCAGTAACCCTTGTGGCTTAGTGGCTTTATCGCCTTGCTTAGGGATGAAATGATTGTTTGTTTGGGTTTTATGGCATATCAACCACTGTGGGTTATTTAATGCCAAATCCAGTTTATATATATATGCCAAATATATAAATTTTAAATGCCTATTTTGTATGGAACATTTTTAGCAAGCTAGAGCTTATTTGCTTGCACACTGCTAAATAATCCTAGGTATTTTTGTTTAAGTCAAGAATTTCCATTTGATAAAGACATTTTATTTGCAAAATGGTAAAAGGTAGGATATGTTGTTTACACATCAGTCTACATATTTGATAAGAGACCAATTCTTTTTAGAAAATCCAATATATTTTTTGGTTCAGTTTTTGCAAATAATTTCTTCATGTTCTTGATTGATTGATTAATTGTTTTGTTTAACGGCATCTCAAACTTAGTGGTCACTTTATGCCGAAAATGATTTTGAGTGACTTTAAAAGTCAAAAACGTAGAGCTGGCAACATTATGGTTTCAAAAAAAGTATAGCTGGCAACATTATGGTTTCAAAAAACGGATAGCTGGCAACATTATGGTTTCAAAAAACGGATAGCTGGCAACATTATGGTTTCAAAAAACGGATAGCTGGCAACATTGTTTTTCCAAAAACATTATCTGAGGCCTTGCTGTTGGATGTAGTTTATCGCTGTACCCAGGACACAGATGTAGTTTATCATCATACCTAGGACGTTCAAAAATGTATAGCTGGCAACACTATGGTTTCAAAAACGCACAACTGGCAACATTATTGTTTCAAAAAGGTATAGCTGGCAACATTATTGTTTCAAAAACGTATAGCTGGCAACATTATTGTTTCAAAAACGTATAGCTGGCAACATTATTGTTTCAAAAACGTATAGCTGGCAACATTATTTTTCCGAAAACATTATCTGAGGCCTTGCTGTTGGATGTAGTTATCGCCATACCCACGACGCGGATGTTGTTTAACATCATACCCAGGACATGGGTAAGATCTGGAAAAACTAAGAGTTCACTATTTGCCCATAGCTGGGACCCTAACAGGTGCTACCACCCCAGATCAGGGTGGACCTGGGAACACCAGCAATTAAGAGGTGGTTCCATGCTCCTCAAAACCTCCTGATCAGAGGCCTTGCTGTTGGATGCAGTTTAACGTCATACCCAGGACGAAGGGATGAAATGATTAAAAGAAATTAATTGCTAGTTATGGATATTTATTTTAATCTTTTCCAAAGAATCCTTGATCCATCTTTATTTTACTACCTTGGCCATGATGGCATTGTCAAAAGACCTCAATAGCAATGGTTGATTATAAATTTTAGAATTAATTAGCACCTGCAAATAATTATAATAACTTTTTCTTTTTTTCATAAGTAGCTTAAGATTTTAACCAATCCTTTGACTGCTTAGTTTTTTGCACAAGAATTAGTATACAAGTTGCTTAAATGTTTGCTTAAATTTTTATGATTGGATTGAATAAATAGAAAAGAAATATATTTCAGTGTAATTGGTAGAATACAGTATAAAATAATATAATTCATAACTATTTTTCATTCATTTTTTTTTTCTTTTCTGGATTCTTTTCTTTAGTCATAGAATTGCTTAAGATTTAGTCAAAATTGAGTATAGTTACTTATAAATCTTAAAAAGGAAAAAAAATCATTTCATGACAATGTTTATCTTTGAATTTTTCAAAGCTTTAATGTAGACATTTTTTTTTTAAAAATATATATCTACAAAAATATACAGAAGAAAGGTGCAAAGTGCAAGAATATGAAAAAATAGTCTACTTCCACATGCCATGTCCCTTGAAGATATTGGCAATCATGGCTCTCCACAATTTCCTGTCTTTAGTAAATTTTGTCTTTTTGCTATCTCTCCTAATCCCTGTTCTGCCACAAACTTGTTAGGTAGGTTATGCATTGTTTTGCTCTGTCTGTCTTGCCTTCAATATATCCTGTGAGTGTCAAATTTTCCGAGCCGTCTTTCTTCATTCTGTGTTCTAGAAATTTCAACTTTCTTTTTCTGGTGTTAAGTAAGTGTCATTTTTGTTTCCATTTTCTCTAAAACTTCATCATTGCTCACATGTTCCATCCATGGTATTCTTAGCATCGTTTCGTATAACCACATTTCTGTTGCTTCAAGTCTCTTCATCTGTGAGGAGATTGTCCAGCATTCATTTCCATATAGCGGGGACTGATATTACATAAAAGTTCAGTACTCTTTGTTTGTTTGTTTCTAATGAAATTTTTCTTGTTTCTTAATACTTTGCTTAGCTTTTGAGAGGCATATTTTGCTATCCCAATGAATTCTTCTGATTTCAGTGTCACACTTTCTATCTTGTTAAACCACTTTTCAGATAGCTAAATTGTTGTACTTGTTTGACTTTTGGTATCTCCAATTTGTAATTTGCATGTTGGTCTCTTCCTTTTACTAACAACCATGCATTCCATCTTCTTACAATTGATGTTTAGTCTTTTATTTTCACTCTCTCTTCCATTACCTTCTGTAAGAGTTCCTGGAGTTTCCTTTCCATGTCTGCTATCAACACTGTATCATCTTATGTTGTTAGAATGTGTGTCCCCAATAAGGAATCCTGATAGGACTTCTAATTCTCGCAGACTCACCTCACTGGAGAGCTTGAACAAGTTTTTTGCCATAAGGTTCACCCTGTACAAGGCCTGGGGGTTACATTAAGGAGCAGTTTGTATAGATAGGGGAGGGGAAGATGATGGCTAACTCTAGATTTGAACAGGTTAAGATTATAGTGATCTGGGAAACATCTAGGTAGTTGGTTCGACAGAACAGTGGTTCACAGGGAAGCTGTTCAAGTAGAACTTACTTCTCATAGATGAAATACAAAAGGGAATGTAGGTGGGGTTTTCTACAGTGTAAGGTGATATGGTCGGTTGTGTGGTTATAAGGGTTACACCAAGTGGAAACAAAAAATGCAATTCATTTGAGCAATTTCTATGGAAGTAGTGATAGAGCAGCATGAGGTTTAATTCCGCCTGCAAGAGAGAGAGAGAGAGAGAGAGAAAGTTCAGTGAGAAGTCACATCCTTGTCTTACACCCCTATATATATATATATATATATATATATATATATATATATAAACGAAGGATTGCTGCCTAAGTATACAAAATATATATATATATATATATATATATATTGTATATTTAGGCAGCAATCCTTCGTTTATGCATGTTTCATTAAAAATGACAGACAAGGTACTATGGTTAAGCTTTTTGTTTAATTTTTCTTGTGTTCGAATAAGAGCTTTCTTTTCTGGATAAAGAGTGTGTAGAAAGTGTCCAAATGTTTTATATTTCCGAGCGCTTTCGGCTATACCTTTAGCCATTATCAAGGATGATTCGATTTTTCAGCTTAATTGAGTGTGTGCATTATGTGTATGTTTTAGTGTGTTGTAGGGATGTTTTAATTTCCGAATACGGTTAGCACATTTGGACAGTTTTTACACACTCTTTGTCCAGAAAAGAAAGCACTTGTTTGAACACAAAAAAATAAATGAAAAGCTTAACTATAGTCTGTTGTTTTTAATATATATATATATATATATATATATATATATATATATATATATACTGAACTTCTTTTCTACCCATATGCAGGTGACTTGCTGCTAGTATAGATTTTCAATATGACATTTTGTGTATGTAGGTTCTATTTATTATTTTTATCTAATAGAACTTAGTGACCTTCAATAAAAATAAACGTTTTCAACAAAATAACTCTAAGTGGTTTTCAATTTAACTCCTACTCCATAATAATAGCCATGTCAGAACAATTAGTCCGGTTCTGATCTCCTGACGTTAATAAAGCCAAGATTGATGACAATACATAATGTCCTTATACAATACAGATTTTTGTCAAGACAAGCTGCAACTTGCTTCAGTTACTGGTAGTATTTTTAGACCAGAAATACTAAATGAGATTCATAAAAACTTGTTACCATCTATATTTGGTGTATTGCTTATTTAAGTAGCATATCAACTCCTCATTGGTCATTTAATGCAAAAATTTAATTTTCTTGCAAGCATTTATTTATTTATTTATTATCAAAATGTATTGCTGTTAATTTTTACTATAAAAATGTATTTTTATACTTTCATATTGTTTTGACCACAATTTGGAGGGGGGGTAACTATTTACCAATACTTGGGACTCTAAAAGGTGGACCCTGGGAACAATTAAGAGGTCGTTCCATGCTCCTCAAAAGCTCTTGATTGGAGGCGTTGCTGCCAGATGTAGTTTATAATCATACCTACGACACTATTTGGTGTATTAAAATAGTATTGTGTCTTTTATCAAATAAATAAATTAAAAAATTTTAAAAAGCTGGTTGGAAAAAAATCCTTTTTGCTATCTGTCTATATTTCTGAGATGAGATATTATGTATACTATTTACATATGTTGCCATATTTATCACAACGTTTTGGCTGTTGTATGCTCCGGCCTTCTTCAGGTGATTGGAATGTCGAACTGAACCCTTTATTTTGCTCACTGGGGTAGACTGTGCCATGTTTAATGGATGTTATCAGTTATCTCCTGTCAATTCCCCCTCTCCAAGTTCCTTAACCAGGTATTGAACTCATACTATTTGGGTCCTGTCACTGGATCTAACCAACACCTTTATCCACTATGCCATATGTCTTTAAGGACATCTGTGTATGAATTTCTGGCTATTATAAACCTAATGTCTTCAGCAAACATTTTTTACCAGTGCTCATATTGCAATTTTCATTGTTATTATCTCTTTTCTCTGGCACTCCTTATTACTGGTTCCCATATTGTATTCATTTCTATGCTTGATCGGCTCAGGAAATTATTGTGGCCTAGCATATGTGCTGATTCCTTAAGTTTATGAATTTTCCAATGGTGTTCTTTGTCTATGATCTCAACCTGATCCCACAGAGGGCAGTGATCTCACTTTTCTCTCCATATGTGGTCAGCCACACCCGATTTTTCTACTTCCCCTCATGTTACAGCATTCTGGTGTTCTTGAAGCCTAACCTTGAGGGGGCGGCCTGTCTCTCCTTTATATTCATTTCTGCGGTTGCACGGGATAGCGTACACACAGTCTTTAGTCATGTTCTCCTCTATGGGGGAGGTCTTACTCGGGAGAGATATCTGCAAAGTGTTGTCCAGTTTTTGAAGGTTGTCTTGATGTTATATGGCCTGCATATCCTTTGTATTTTCTCTGATAACCCCTTCACGTAATGCAGGCAGACTGTTTTCTGAGTGTGGTTATCCTCATCTTGTACCTGCCTATCCCAGTTTTTAGGGGCTGCTGCCATGTACCCAGGGTAATTGTTACATTGTAGGGTACTACTTATACTGACCAATTCTTTATCTAATGTCTCTGGGTCGCCACTTATGACTTTTGCTCAGTGTTGTAAGCAGCGGACGATCCCTTTCTTTATGCTGTATGGATGATGGAAGTTGAAATTGAGGTACTGTCCAGTGAATGTCAGTTTACAGTATACAGAGGTCTTGAACCCATGCTCTGTTCGAAATATTAGAACATCCAGGAATGGGAGCGTGTTGTTACTCTCTTTCTCCACTGTGAACTGTATCGAAGGTCTTATTGAGTTCAGATAGTCCAGTAGAACCTGAACATCTTCCTGGTGTGGCCAGAGTATGAAGGTGTCATCTACGTACCTTAACCATAAAGTTGGCTTTAGAGATATAGATTCTAATGCCATTTCCTCAAAGTATTCCATGTATATATTTGCTATTGCTGGTGATAATGGCAAGCCCATTGCTAAGCCCTCATCCTGTCAATATGTGTGTGATATCATTCCAAAGTGTGTTGTTTGTGTACAGAAAGTCAACATCTCCATCAGATTATCTATTGGAATACTGGTCCACTACTGAGAGTGCCTCTGTGGGTACCTTGGTGTCCAAGATCACCATCTGGTTGGATAGGATGGGAGCATCTTTGATTATTTTCACGAAGTGGGTGGAGTTTTGGACATATGAAGATGACTTTCCAATCAGTGGGTCAATTATATCTACAAGGAAGTGACTCAGAGGGTACTACAGAGCCTTGGCAACTAACAATTGGCCCGAACGGAATACTGTCTTTGTGAATCTTAGAGAGACCGTATATGTGAGGTAGCTTGGTGTAACGCTGCGATAACTGCCTATACGTCAGGTGCGAAGTGATGCTTATTCTTGCTTAGTATCTGTGACAGTTTGCATTCCGTTTTCATTGTAGGATCCTTTTTTACTTTGCTGTAGCTACCATTACTAATGAGGTCTTCCAGCTTTCTTGTATAATCTGATTTGTCCATCACTACAGTCACATTGTCAGCCAGTAGCATGATTATGTTTTTGTTCCTCTGTAGGGATCTGATCACCAGCCTCTCCAGCTTTGTGATGTTTGACTTGGGCAGCCTGGCCTTCTCCAACGTCTGTCTCACCTTCCACCTCAGTTCACCCACCTGAGCCTGAAGGACTTTTTTTATAATTAAATTTATGAAAAGAAATTTTTTTATTGATAAATTTATAAAGTGTGAACAAAAAAATTTAAATACACAAATTACAATGAATAGCTAATTATAAATTTTGAAAAAAAAAAAAAAAGAAAAAAAAAAAAAAAAAAAGGCAGTGAATACACAAAAACAGAAAGAGCAGGGTGCATTTAACCCATACAGCAAGGTAATATTTTAAAAACTAGGAGACCGAGAAATCTGTTTTTGTTTAGCAGCATATCAACCTCTATGGGTTATTTAATGCTGAAATCTAAATATTCTATATGCAATTTTACTTTTATTTTTTTTAGATAATAATAGTTTTAGTGATACACATCTTATTTTAAGACATTTTTATGTTTATACATTCTTTTTATAGATACAAATATTTAAGTAAATGCTCTGTTTTATAATAAACAGTATTAAATGACATTTACCGGCCTGAATGTCCGAGAAATTTTCATAGAAAATATTCGTCCTTTGACAGGATTCGAACCTGTATCATATACGGAACCGTCATATAGCCTGACATGCCTTTTTACCGATTCAGCCACAGAGGATCGTTCGGTTGGTAAGGTCAAATTTACTGCTTATAAACTTCAACTTTCCATGAATCTCTCACGTACATTCATATCTGCTCATGGCGTATCCAAATGTAAACAAATGACATCACACATTATGAAATGGACAAAGTCCGACAATTATTTTAAGACATTTTTATGTTTAACATTCTTTTTTATAGATACAAATATTTAAGTAAATGTGGTGTTTGTAATAAAACAGGGCATTTACTTAAATATTTGTATCTATAAAAAGAATGTATAAATATAAAAAGGTCTTAAAATAATTGTCGGACTTTGTCAATTTCATAATACACATCTTAATAATTAACCCGTTGCTGGGGGTGGGGAAGAGGTGGATTCATACCTTTCTCAAAAGTATTTGCATGTAAGTTAATATATTGAACTCACCTGAAATTGGAACTCTCTAATTAACAATTCCAAGTCATTATTAATTACACCACCTGCACATCTAAGCTTACAGCACCTGGTATTCCCAAGTGGTCACCCATCTAGGTACTGATCAGGCTTGACACTGCTTAATTTTGGTGATCATATGTAGAAAACCAAGGAGGGTTTTATATCAGTGTCCATAGTCTTAATATATAATATGTGGATAACACTCAGTAGATTCAGAAAGAAAACTTTAAAAACTCTTAGATAAGAAAAAAAGTTTGAGGAAAGGACTATTAATTTTAAGAAGAAAAAGATGAAAATAAACTTGTTTCATGCCTTTGTCTTGTCATTTGTCCTGTTTGCATGCAAGGTTGGTTGGGTTTTATGGCATATCAACCACTGTGGGTCATTTAATGCCAAATTAAGGTGTGTGTATATATATATATATATATATATACATACATACATACATACACATATACCTATACATATATTAAATATACAGTACTATTAAACATAACTGGCAACATTATTTTTTCAAAAACGTATAGCTGGCAACATTGTTTCAAAAGCGTATAGGTGGCAACATTATTTTTTCAAAAGCGTATAGGTAGCAACATTATTCTTTCCAAAAAACATATACCTGGCAACATTATTTTTTCAAAAACGTATAGCTGGCAACATTATTGTTTCAAAAATGTGTACCTGGCAACATAAGTGTTTCAAAAACGTATAGCTGGCAACATTATTTTTCCAAAAAAGCGTATAGCTGGCAACATTATTTTTCCAAAAACATTATCTGAAGCCTTGTTGTTGGATGTAGTTTATCGCCATACCCAGGACGCAGATGTAGTTTATCGTCATACCCAGGACGCTGTTTGCATGCAAGTCATGGACTCTAACAGCATGTCTCCAAAGGCGCAGAGATGAGATACAGATGTTAGCTTGGTCTTTCCTATTCCAACTGAATCATGAATGAAGGTGTGCACATGAGTGAGATCAGATAAATGGCTATTGACCACCAGAAAGAGAAAGCTACAGTGCTATGGCCAGGTAACTAGATTGCAAGGCCTCACCAAAAGTATCTTAGAAGGAACAGTACAAGGAAAGAAAGAAACAGGGATGACAAAGAGATGGTCAGACAATGTTGTAGAGTGAACTGGTGAATGTTTTGCTTAGACCAGGTGCTGACCAATACCTGGATCAAGTGAAGGCATTTTGTTGAGCAAGCCACCATACAGCAACTATATGACCCTAGCAGTTTATGTGACAGGAGATGGTGGTTACCATATATTAACACCATGAAGATATGGGTTAAATAAATAACAATGTACTGAATAAGGATTATAAACAAATCCTACTTATTTTCTACCTATTCTATGGTAGTCGTGCACTTTTATACCATATTTTTCTCAAAAGATTGAAAGGCTTGGGAAAATCAGGTGCTATAAGTTTGGGTGTGCAGCCGGTGTAATTGATAACAGATTGGAATTAGAAATCACAGTGCCAAGTTCCAATTCCAGTTGAATTCATTATATTCACTTACATACAAATGGCATTGGGTTGGGTTTCGTTTATTTTGTTTTACGGCATATCAACCTCAATGCCAACAAAACTTTTTTATTGCTGGTAATATTTTGTTTTGTCAAAAATCTGGTTTTGGTAATATTTTTCCTTTAAAATTGTATTGCTGGTAATAATTTTTTTTTTTCAAAAAAGTATTGCTGGTAATAGTTAACTATTTGCCCATAGGTGGGACCCTAACAGGTGCTACCATCCCGGATCAGGGTGGACCTGGGAATTCCAGCAATTAAAAGGTGGTTCCATGCTCCTCAAAACCTCCTGATTGAAGACCTTGCTGCTGGATGTAGTTTATCGTCTTACCCAGGATGACAAATGACATTGGGAAAGATATGTATCCATCTCTTCTCCCCTAGCTATGGGTTATTTAGTAGGACTTTTATTAGTAAATCATTATTATCTTCAAAAATTATTACAATCTAAAAATATTTTATGGTTTTAAATAACCTGAAAAGGGTTGATAAGCCATAAAAATAAATAAATTAAAAAATTAAAAAAAAAAAAAAAATCAATTAATCCTTCCTTTTAAATTTTTAGATAATTTTCCAAGACTAACCAACACAGTTGGGGGGTAAGACAAAAAGGCAGGGTAGAAAAAGGTTGAGGACCCCTTTTGTTTGTACAGCTATTTTTGTTTTGTTTAATGAACGTCTAGCACCCCACAGCTTCATACACACCCAGTGTATAATTTTGAATTTTAGTAGTTCTAAAAACAACAACTTGACTAGAGAGTTTGGGGTGACAGACAAAGACGGCTTCCTTTGTGAAATGCAAACAAAAATGATAGCCTTCTTTTTCTTTACAACCAGAAATCAAAACACAAGCTTGATTTTTTTTTTTATCATCTACTTCAAGCACCCTTAAGAAAAGAAAAAGCTCACAAAATAAAAATAGAAAGAAAGAAAGGAAAAGTTAATAGAGCTATGACATGGGGTTGGGAAAATTGTCTGTCATCTTGTCTTCTTTTTTTGAGGACAAAACAACCAGAGCAACATCAGTTTGTATAACCCGTCTGTCCCCTTGGGAAAATATTCTTACATTAATTATAGCATTATGTGAATAACAAAAGGAATCACTATATGTGTGCGTGCTTGCTTGAAAGAGTAAAGTGCCGGCATCAATGTTATTTTAGTCAAGAGGTGAGAATCTAGTTCACAGCTTACTAACTCTAGCGGACACAGAGTTATCAATATACTTGAAGTGGGTGCTTGAAAGGACTAATTCTTCTTTTATGTAACAGCTCCTTCCAAGTACAAGTGTGATCATGGCTCTCCACAACATTCTATCCTTTGTTGCTCTAATTATTTTTACCCCTTTAATATCTGTCCTTGCTCTATCATCAACCCACACAGATTCTTCAAGTAGGTTATTCCCTGTTTTCTCCCATTTCTCTTGTATAGCCTGTGGGTGTTAAATTCTCCAAGCTCTCTTTCTTCATTATGTGTCTAAGAAATTTTATTTCTCTTTCAGATTTCAAGTATGAATGACTTTATAGTTCCTATTTTCTTTAAGACTTCCTTATTGCTTATGTGTTCTGCCTATGATATTCTTTGATTTGTGAGAAGATTGTCCAACTATCAATGACATACAGATCAGATATTACACAGTGATTCAGTTTTCTTTTTCTTTGTTTCTAATTATATTTTCCTATGTCTTAATATCTTGCTTAGATTTGTTGCAGTATATGCTCCTATTTGGACTAAAAACAAAATTTACACATGTAAATGACGGCTGAAAAAGTGAAAGGAAATAGAATAAAAATAAATTTTTATATATGGTTAATAAATAATTGATAAGAAAAATGATTGACAGTAAAATATACTTATATGCACACAAAAATAGCTTCAAAGCAACAAGGCATTAAAATATAGCTGTTAAGAACTGTATGTATGTATACATGTGTGAAAAAGTTCAGTCACTCAGAAAAAGATAGACCAAAGCTGGGAATAAGTCCCATGCTGGTGTTGCTATTTTGCTAAATTTCAATAAGGAGATATTTTTGTATGTTTTATATATTGCTAATAAATTATTAACAATAAATTAAAATATACTTAATAAAATAGCTGCAAAGATAGAAGACATTAAAATATATCTATTAGGAATTTTGTGTGTGTGTGTGTGTGTGTGTGTGAGAGAGTTCAGTCACCTGGGGAAAGATATTGTTATATAGGAATAAAGTGTCACTGCTGACACTGGAGTTTGAACACAGATCACCAGAGAGCAAACAAAGGCGATCCCATTATTGAATGAATAGATCATGTGATAGTAAAGAAAATGTATATATGGGAATTATTGTGACGTCTAATTGATCACTATTTCTACTCTATCCCCCATTACTATATGGATCACTATTTCTACACTTTTCTCTATTATTATATGGATCACTATTCTCTATACTGATCACTGTTTCGTGGTTACTATTCGAGTGAGTATTATCAAGCAAGTACTATTAGTGCAAGTCTTATTCGAAGGCGTCTGACACCAGTATTGTTCAATGGCGTTACTATAATTGTATCTGTCTATATTTCCACACTGTGCCATGTATCCTCAAGGACACATGGCACAGTGGATAAAGGCATTGGTTAGATCCAGTGACAGGACCCAAAGAGTGTGAGTTCAATACCTGGTTAAGGCAGTGGAGAACTTGGAGAGGGGAATTAACAGGAGATAACTGATAACTGACATCCGTTAAACATGGCATGTGGAACTAGAACAGTCTACCCCAGTGAGTGAAATAAAGGGTTCATTTCGACATTCCAACCACCTGAAGAAAGCCGGAGCGTACAACGGCTGAAACATTGTAATAAATATGGCAACAAAGATGAGGACAATAGTCTGAATAAGGTAAATAGTGTACTATAATTGTATCTGATTATAAAGTCACTACTACAACAAGCATTATGAAAGTGACAATGAGTATATGTTGACATTACAAAAGTGGCATCGAGTGTTTGTTAACATCACAAAAGATATAAAAATGGGAACAAGTCCTATGTTGGTAATGCTACTATCACATATTGAATAGAAAGAAGAAAAAAAAGAGGATGAAACAAGAAGTTCCCCATTTTTATAATTCTTACACAGCACCATTTAATGTATCTTGGCAAACCAATTTCGTGAGTAATAAGTTTCTGAAAGTAATTTTTGATATTCTGAATGCACAGAGGAATAGTAAGTTTCAAATTTATTTCACATAAAAAAATGCCCATATTAATTCTTCGCCATTGACCAATTTGTTTTTTGTTTTTTTGTCTGTTTTAAATACACAACATAAAGATTTATTGTCATAGCTGATCTTAGCTCGTCATCTGGTCCAAGCTAGTCATAGCTGATCTTAGCTCGTCATCTGGTCCAAGCTAGTCATAGCTGATCTTAGCTCGTCATCTGGTCCAAGCTAGTCATAGCCGTGATACCACCAGCACAGGGACGGATCCCTGGCCAGGTGAGTATCTACACAAGGGATAAGTTTGCTCACACATCCAAGTATACAGCACCTTGTATTCCTAAGCGGTCACCTATTTAGGTACTGACCAGGCTTGACGTTGCTTAACTTTAGTGATTGTGTGAGAATCAATATTTCAATGTGATATGATGGTAAGCCTTTTAGGTAAATAAAAAAATCCTTGCATTTATCATAATTATAATCTACATCCACATTCATGAATATAAAACCAGTACAATAAATTGCAAAGATATTTTACTTGATTATCTTAATTTAATTTAGCATATTAAGATTTCCATTTAATCAGATCAGCAAGATGCTTTTCTTGTTAGAAAACTATTTAAAAGTTTGAAAAAGACTAGTTCAGCAGAACTGGAAAATCTTTTCTGTAATAATTCCAGATTCTTTTAACAAGTAAATATCTAGTCCTGGGTACACACAAACAACATCTAGTAGCAAGGCCTCTGGGAGGTTTTGAGGAGCGTGGAATCACCTCTTAATTGCTGTTGTTCCCAGGGCCACCCTAACCCAGGATGTTAGCACCCATTAGGGTTCCAGTGATGGGCAAATAGTGAACCCCTAACCTGGGATCAAAACACTATAAAAGTGTAGAAATACATTTTATAGCAAAGGTACCAGTAATACTATTTCATAGTAAGAGAATTACCAGCGATACATTTTTGTAAAAGAAATTACTAATGCTCCCAAGAAAATTAAATTTCAGCATTAAATGACCCATAAGATGTTAATATGCCATTAAACAAACTAAGCAAGCAAGTAAAGAGATGTTTTTCAAAGCGGATTTTACAATTGCTTAGAATGATGATTGATTTATGCTTTGGCTGAAGCACTGTCAACCATTTTTAGTTTTTGAGGAGTATTTCTCATCATCAGAATTTCAGTTGCTTTTTTATTACAATTACTGAGACCAATAGTATTAGGGAGTACTAATTGATAGTAACCTTTTTGAGATGGCCTTCTGTGGTGTCGTCAAATTGTTATTGGTCTTTTTCATCTGTTCTTTGTAATGTTTTCTTCCACTGAGCTCAATATGAGCCCAGAAAGCGTACATCCATTTGCCTTGTGAATCCCTGACAGACCACTTCAACAGTCCTCATGCACCCAGCAATGTGAATGTATTAAATATGCACATTTTACAATAACAATGTTGCTATTGCCTCTCCAAAGTGAAGATCACCCCGTACATGGAGAAGAGCCAACACCTTCCTCGAGATAGCACCATTGATATTGCATAGACAAACATGGTGGATCTAGAGGAGCCTAACACCAATGAAATAAAATAAAAATAAAAAAAAACTGCATATACCTAATCAATTAGATTATGTGCCATGTGTTGACAGACCGGGTGTTATATGAACACATGATGAACACAGTGGCTGTGCAGATGATTAATTATTTGGCAATGGCTAGGAATCCTTGCGCCAACAAGCTGAGAACCATATTCAGAAGGACTTGTGTCTCTTGACCTTGTTAAGAACAAAAATACTCAATGTCCAACTGAGGTCGACAATCAGATGAGATGACCAAGACCATTAGAGATATAAAGCCAAGTGATATAAAGTGATGTTAAGGGTTAGAATCTGAAAACTCAAGCAATGATGTAGCTGTTGTGCTAAAGCAGGTTTTCTGAGAGAAAAAAGTTGAGAGTCTTGCTTGGGGGTTTTGGTGGGAGGTTTTTATTAAGAGCTGCTCTTCGCTGATATTCGTAGTATCAAAATCTGTATTGTTTTGATGAAAAACAACCAAAATTATGATGAAAGAAATTCATCACAACTTGAATTATACTGGGAGGAATTTCAGTCATCCACCTTTTATTTTTTTATTATTAAAAATCTGAACGTCTATCTTTGTTGCTGTTATTGGAGAGGATTTAAGTTGTCAACTGGTTACCCATGCTATTGTTGGAAATTGTTTGAAGTCACTGACATGTTTTTTTTCAGTACCTGCTGGTGGGGAAAGAAAAAGCTACCTTGGAAACCATCACATCTCTCTGCTGCTGTTTGGTTTGAAGACAGCCACTTCTGAGCCCTGAAAGTCAAAAATGTGTGGGTTTTTATAAGAAATCTTTTCCCAAAAGTAGTCTTGAGAAAATAGGATTTTAGTTTACTCTGATTGGTCAAATATTTGACAAGGTGATATTAATTTCTAACCAATAGTCACTTTGATTTAAACAGTGTACTTCGTATTGTGGAATTTTTTGGCATACTTGTAATATTGTCTGTTATTGGGTAGACAAAGTTTGGATATGTTTTAATATGGCATATATATATATATATATATATATATATTGGTACATAATTTGTTGGAAATGGGGTTTATTTCCTGTAAACACATCCAAAATTTTAATAACAGTTAACAATGTTTTTAATAAATAAATTTAACATTTGTTTGAATTATTAATTTTAATGGGTTTAGATTTCATTCCCCAAAACACGACATTACTTACCCAATAACCTAATATACTTTTTTTACTGTTTTTAGAGAGATTTTATCATTCATAAAGTATGTTGTGTTGTCTTACGACTTCATGTCAGAGTAGTGATGTTATTGTGTATATTGGTGATAAATTTAATTACAGCCTATCCACCCACCTTTTTGCCTCTGGTGAGAGAGGCAAGATTCTAGGTGTGTAAATGGTGTACTACTGGCATAGAGTTGGATAGGTGGTGCTTGTCACTAATCAAAGTTTGGGAAAAACATCTTATAGAAAAAAAAACAAAACAAAAAAAACAACACCTGTTCAATTTGACATCAAATAAATTCTGGTGTTGATATTTGTACCCTTCAGGTGACACCAGATAGTTGACGTCTGAAGCAAGTAAAATTACTTTGGAAAGAGAAAATGAGAGGGAGGAGAGAGAGAGGAAAGAAAATGAGAGGGAGGAGAGAGAGAGGAAAGAAAATGGGAGAGAGAGAGGAAAGAAAATGAGAGGGAGGAGAGAGAGGAAAGAAAATGAGAGGGAGGAGAGAGAGGAAAGAAAATGAGAGGGAGGAGAGAGAGGAAAGAAAATGAGAGGGAGGAGAGAGAGGAAAGAAAATGAGAGGGAGGAGAGAGAGGAAAGAAAATGAGAGGGAGGAGAGAGAGGAAAGAAAATGAGAGGGAGGAGAGAGAGGAAAGAAAATGAGAGGGAGGAGAGAGAGAGGAAAGAAAATGAGAGGGAGGAGAGAGAGAGGAAAGAAAATGAGAGGGAGGAGAGAGAGAGGAAAGAAAATGAGAGGGAGGAGAGAGAGAGGAAAGAAAATGAGAGGGAGGAGAGAGAGAGGAAAGAAAATGAGAGGGAGGAGAGGGAAGAAGAAACACAGAGAGAGAGTGGAAGCGAGAATAGAGTAAAAAGAAAAAAAGGACTTTTTTTATTCATTATTCCTTTTTAATTCTTAAGCTTCATTCACTGACCTCCAAAAATTAAGTCAATTTTTTGGTTATTAAAACCTATACATTTTGAAACACTTAGTTAATTACAATTAATCTTGTAGTCATTTGTGGCAGCAGACAAACAACGAAGTACAGAGAAAATAACTAATTTTCTCCTAGTATTATCGCCACCATAACTAAAACATTACAAAAGAAACTAGAAAATTTCTGACCAATCATCTTTCAGTAATTCTAGTCTTTTCTCTGAGTCACTTTCAACCTTATACATAGTGAACACAAATATTAGTTGCTTCCATAGAGAATATAATATACACAATTATACACCCTCAAGCAATTCGTGACCATATGACTACACTTGTTGTCACAGTTCCTTCATCTGTGGGCTCTAAGGATATGGGTGATCATGACTCTCCACAATTTCCTGTCCTTTCTAGCTCTTAGTAAAGTTTGTCTTTTTGCTATCTCTCCTAATTCTTGTTCTACCAACTCTTTACAAAAGCTTGTTAAGTAAGTTATGCACCACATTCTTCTGTCCACCCTGTCAGTGTCAAATTTTCTAGGCCCTCTTTCTACATCATATGTCCTAGAAATTCCAACTATCTCTTTCTGATGACCTTTTCATTTTCATTTTCTCTAAACCTCCATTGTATCCTCAGCATCCTTCTGGAAAACTACATTTCTATTGCCTCAAATTTCTTTTCTTATCTACTTATGACTAATTTTTTTTTTTTTTTTTCAGCTTAACCTTTTGCAGGTTATTTAAAGCCAAAAAATATTTTTAGATTGTAAGAATGTCTTTGGAGATAATAATGATTTACTAATACATGTACTAATTAATCTGTAGCTTGGGGGGAGAAAAGTTGGATTCATACCTTTCCCAAGAGTATTTCTGCATAAGTGACTAACAAACTTTAATCAGATTGGAACTCGGCTATCCAATTTCTATTTCTAAGCCATTATCCATTACACCACCTGCACATCCAAGCTACCAGCACCTGGAATTCTCAAGCAGTCACAGATCTACGTACTGACTAGTTTCAACATTGCTTAACTTTGGTGATCAACATGAGAATCAGTGTTTCAACCTGATATGGCTGTAAGCCCTGATCCGGCTGAGAAAAGATTGTCCAGTATTCAATGCTGTACGAGAGAATCAATATCACATAACACTTCAGTACTCTTTTCTTTGTTTCTAAAGAAATTATTCTATTTCTTAATACTTTATCTAGCTTTTTGAAGGCATCTTCCATTATCCCAATGAGCCTTTGGATTTTGGTATCACAAGTTCCATCTTCTATTAAAAACAGTTCCTGGATATTTAAATTTTTGTGCTTGCTTGATTTTGGTATCATCATTATTATATAAAAATTTGGTGTAATTTTTTCAAATTGGAGATACCAAATTTTTATATGACAATAATATTAATGATGATACAACTAAAAAGAAAATGCATGTGACAAGAATTTAACATTTTTCAGGCTTGCACTTCTTAGATATTGAAATTATTGTACTTGCTTGATTTTGATATCTGCAATTTAATTCACATATTGGACTGTTGTTTTTGCTAACAACCACGCATTCTGTTAATCTTTACTTCTTACTTTTCTTTACAACCATCTGTAGGAGTTCCTGGAGTTTCCTTACTGCACCATCTGTATACCTAGTGTTGCTAAGATTATGACCATCAATAATGAATCCTGTTAGTTCTCTCAGGATTGATTTCACAGAACTCAACACGATACAAAATACTTTGAATCATACACAAGTCAAACTTTCTGTACTCATCTCACCTTTCACCTCATGTGAACTTCATTCAGTGGCAACTGTACATCTCAGTAATAAACCAATTTGCTCTTGAGTATCTGTCTATATTTCTGAGATGAGGTATTATATACACCATTTACATTATTTGGACTATTGTCCTCATCTTTGTTGCCATATTTATTACAACGTTTCGGCCGTTGTACACTCCGGCTTTCTTCAGGTGGTTGGAATGTCAAACTGAACCCTTTATTTCACTCACTGGGGTAGACTGTTCTAGTTCCATGTCTAATGGATGTCAGTTATCTCCTGTTAATTCCCCTCTCAAGGACACATGGCACAGTGGATAAAGGCATTAGTTAAATCCAGTGACAGCACCCAAAGTTCAATACCTGGTTAAGGCAGTGGAGAATTTGGAGAAGGGAATTAACAGGAGATAACTGACATCCATTAAACTAGAACAGTCTACCCCAGTGAGTGAAATAAAGGGTTCAGTTTGACATTCCAACCACCTGAAGAAGGCTGGAGTGTACAACAGGCAAAACATTGTGATAAATATGGCGACAAAGACGAGGACAATAGTTCAATTAATGTAAATAGTGTACAATTTGCTCTTGTTCATTTAAATACAGGTTTTGTTTTTCTTTATTCTTTCCGTACTTGCCTACAATAACGAACCCACTTTGACTTTCTTGCATACAATTTGAAACATTGACACCTGCCACAAGAGGCATCTACAATGTTATCAAAAGTTAACAACAAAACAATAACGATGTGAATACTTTCCTAAGAATTGTTAACAGATGATGACCCTTGATACTTTCTAGAATTAATTGGCTAAATTAATTAAACTGAAGTAAAATTTAAAATATCTTTAGTAGCAACCCAATTTGTGTTGAATATAAGGGAGATTTATTCTCAACCCCAGTTGTGCTCACAGCCACATCATGTTAAAACACTAGTTCCCATACGATCACCAATATTGAGCAACATCGAGCCTTGTTAGTGTCTTGATGGGTGACTGCTTAGGACTACCAGGTGCTGTAAGCTTAGAAATATGAGTGGTGTAATGGATAATGGCTCAGAATTGATAATCAGATCCGAGTTCCAATTACAGTCGAGTTTGTTATGTTCAGTTATGTGTAAATATCCTTGAAAAAGGTATGAATCTATATCATCTCGCCCTAGCTATGGGTTAATTAATAAGGCTTGTATCACTAAATCATTATTTCCAAAAAGCAAACAAAAAAATTCTTACAATCTAAAAATCTGGATTTAAATAACCTGCAATGTGTTGATAAGCCATAAAAAATAAATCAATTAGAAATGAACTCCAATTGCCAATAGCTTCGCCCCACCCCACAACATGGTGATGTCGAAAATTTGCAATGATGTACAAGATAGCATAACAGTAATAAGAATGGAGAAAAAACTATAAATGACTGAAGCTAAGTTCTGTCTTATGTTCACCGAGAAAGGTTAGAATCGACATTCATGTGGTCAGTTCAAAATATGATCTCTCATAGTCATATATACAATAAAATAAATTTGTCCACTTATCTTATGATTGTTTCTACTTAGAATTTCATGGAATTATGTTCACTTTTCAGGTAATTTGAGACTAAATAAGAATTTATCCTTAAGAGTAGATAGGTTCACCTATTGTCTGGTTCATACTCCTCCCTAGTCTTTTGAACAGGAGTAGAGGTTTATCCCTTGTTTCCTGTTTAGGATTGGGTTTCCAGTCCCTTCTAAAGACCCACACTTTCACTTCCAGTAGCCCCTTGCATCATAGTGGCATTATAGAATTGCTTTTTTGGATTGATTTAAAAAAAATAAATAAATAAGTCTCCTGAAGAGTGGATATAATTTCATGTAACTCAGGGTAGAGACAGTCATAACAACTAACATTTATATTAAGAATTATATGTCTGTTCCTAATAATAATTCTTTATATTTATATAACCTAGACTGGCTGCAACCAAAGCTATAGAGTCTAGTCTGCCCTGCTATTTATTCATAGCTG
>OZ010596.1:99913648-99933648 GCA_963932145.1 Acanthosepion lycidas
GAGCGTGGAACCACCTCTTAATTGCTGGTGTTCCCAGGTCCACCTTGACCCGGGGTGGTAGCACCTGTTAGGGTCCCAGCTATGGGCAAATAGTGAACTCCTAGTTTTTCCAGATCTTACCCGCGTCCTGGGTATGGCGATAAACTACATCCGTGTCCTGGGTATGACGATAAACTACGTCCAACAGCAAGGCCTCGGATAATGTTTTCGAAAAAATAATGTTGCCAGTTGTGCGTTTTTGAAACCATAGTGTTGCTAGCTATACGTTTTTGAACGTCCTGGGTACGACGATAAACTACATCCGCGTCCTGAGTACGGCGATAAACTACGTCCAACAGCAAGGCCTCGGATAATGTTTTCGGAAAAATGTTGGCAGCTATACGTTTTTGAAACCATGATGTTGCCAGCTCTACGTTTTTGACTTTTAAAGTCCCTCAAAATCATTTTCGGCATAAAGTGACCACTAAGTTTGAGATGCCGTTAAACAAAACAATCAATCAATCAATCAAGAACATGAAGAAATTAATTGCAAAAACTGAACCAAAAATTATATTGGATTTTCTAAAAAGAATTGGTCTCTTATCAAAGATGTAGACTGATGTGTAAACAACATATCCTACCTTTTACCATTTTGCAAATAAAATGTCCTTATCAAATGGAAATTCTTGACTTAAACAAAGATACCAAGGATTATTTAGCAGTGTACAAGCAAATGAGCTCTAGCTTGCTAAAAATGTTCCATACAAAATAGGCATTTAAAATTCATATATTTGGCATATATATATATATATATATATATATATATATAACTGGATTTGGCATTAAATAACCCATAGTGGTTGATATGCCATAAAACCCAAACAAACAAACAAATCCATTTCGTTGTATGTCAATATGGCACAGTATTCAACAAAGGGACCCCTATTACTGCATCTTTTTCCTCATAAATAGTCAAACCTATTTAACAATTTCTTAGGGGGTTTCTCATGTTTTTATTCTACAGAGCTCTGAGTACAGATAGTGAATCTGAAATGATGATGAATTCATCTCACCTACTGGATTCTATAATATCTAAAGCCAAGTGTATAGCCGAGGCTTCTGCACTGAAGATTAAGGCAAGCAATCTTTTCTGAATTGTTATGTTGTTAAGGATAGCAGAGCATCCAACTCTATCCAACATTTTAGAGTCATCGGTGTATATATGCTTATGATTTCGGTGAATTTGTAGAATGTTATAGATTTCTTCCATGTAATTGGATAAGTTAGAATTAATTTTAGAGTATTTAGTAAGGTTTAGCAAAATCATAGGGTACTTCATTAACCAGGATGGATTTTTTGAGTTGTTGGTTTTAAAAATCAAGGTTGGATTTAGTTGTGTTTCACTAACAAGATTTTTCATGTAAAGGCCAAAAGGTTTGATAGCATTTTCTTTTTTTTATCAAACAGAAATTTGTATTTATGGTTGAAGATATAGTGATAGGCAGGGTTAGATGGACAGAATTTGTTTTAGATAATAATGTAATGCCAGTTTTTCATGTCTCCATTTTAACGATGCCTCATGAGCTTCGGCATCTAAACTTTCTATGGCTGAGGTTTTGAAGTTTTAATCTTGCATGGAGGAATGGAGTCAAGGGTTTTTAGATATGATTTCCGGGTCAAGCCATATATGAACATCTGTAGTCCAGTTTAGATCTTATTAGAGCTCTATAGGATTTTAGGGGTGATATACGATCCGCTCCCCAGTCGGTGTTAGACAACCCGTAGTAACTGCAATGCTTTGCAGCATTTCTGTTTTATGTATTTAAAGTGGGGGATGAATGCAAGTTTGTTTACCAAAAAAGATTCCCAGAAATTTATGTTGATCAATCATTTCTGTTTCGGTTCCTTCAAGTTTAAGAGTTGAATCATTGTTTTTTGTTTTTTTTTTTCTGAATACAGAAAGAGATACATTTTGACTAGGGAGAAATTGAAACCATTTTCAATAGTCCATTGGTTGAATTTACTTAGGCGCAGTTATGGGTAAATCATATATATTTATATGTATATTTATTTTTTCATCATGTTTATGTATTACCGTGTTATGAGTTTTTGCCTGTCTGGTTTATGTTTAGTGGGTGAATAGTCCATAATTTCTATGCTCTCCGGTCTTCTTAGCTCTTTGTTTCTTGTCATGTTTTCTTCTTCCAAGGTCTTATGTTTCCTACTTATTTGATCTTGTTTCCTTTGATTTTCCATTAGGTTCTCTTGATGATCTTTGTCTGGATGATGACCATTCCCTTGTTTGAAATGGGATAGTTTTGTTTTTTTGTTTTTTTTCTTGGTTCTTCAATGATGTACTAGGATGTGTCATTTTTATATACCTTTTGAGTCTCTTAGGAATGTTTAGAGGGTTCTATTTTTTGAAGGAGTTTTGTACTTTGGATTGTGATTTTCAGAGTTAATTGTTTTGTACATAGAGATTTTTTTTTCTTCGAGGTTGATGGGATAAGTTTTTTGTTTATGGAAGTTTGATTTATATGTGGTATACCACATTTTTGTATTTCTATTACACTTTAATTCATTTGTTAGAGTTTTAAGATCTTGGCTTCTTATTGCGTTGTTCTCTTTGATTGTGTTGATTTGATATTTCAGCGATATTTGCATATAATGTTGGAAGTGAATTAAATTCGACCTGTTTTCTGGCTTCTTGAAACGAGATGTTTTGCATGTATTTTGTTCGTATTTCCTTTTTCCAGATGTTACACTATTTAGAGTCTTCTGAGGGTTTTTTTTTTGTTTTTAAAGTTTCAACATAAAGGAGGGTCTTTCACGGTGTGACTCTTCATGATCATTCAAGTTCCCCATATCTTTGGCAGACTCATGTTCTCGTACAATAATTTTGTAGATGACCAAATTTCTGACATTTGTGATATCTACGGGGATTAGAAATGTATGGCACTATCTTGACTATTGAGAATCCTATCTTTATTTCTTTAGGTAGAGAAGTTTTGTTCAATGTCAAGATGTATGTGTGTGTGTTTATTGAGGTGTCATTTCTTTTTATTTGTATTCTTTTGACGTCTGTTACTCCTTACTTTTTTAGGGTGTCATCATTTTAAATTTCTTCTGGCGAGCAGAGTGACAGTTTTGTACATTTTTATTATTCCCTTAGACGAATAAAGAAATTGGTTGGTTGGGGGTGGCGGTTAAGCTTTTACTTCATTGTTGTTTATTTGCTTGATTTTTAGTAATGTTTTTGCGACTTTTTCGGTTTTTTACTTCAATTAAAAGTGTATTATTTTTCTTTTCTTTATTTTCCAGCTTTTGGTTCTATCATGGCCGATGTAACCCTTTGCAACAGAAAAGGAGACACTTTTGACATATCAACATCTAATGATTCTATAACGATGAAAGTTTGGGATTTTTTTTCTGATATTTCGTATTCACTTTCTCTGTCGGAAGTCTCTTGTTTCGTTTATAAGAGATAGCCATATAATTTTGATTTTTGTATTCACCATCTGTGTTCCCCAACCACTTCGGAGTTCCTTCTTAAGGGACGCTATCAGGGGGAACTAATCCCATTCGCCCTGATCAGCCAGGGCTACACAGACAGTATAGTTGTTATGAAAGTGAATACGAGCACCCTCACCCCCCCCCCCCACCATATCTAGCCGAGTAGGGTGTAAGGATTCGCAGCCATGTCTGAGCAATTATCCATCATCCCAATTAGCCTTTGCCACTATGTCACTGACTGGAATGGATTGGGATATTCCATCCGCCCGTTTATCCCAGGTTAGGACCGAGGTAACGTGTTGTGGACACTCCTGGCCGCATTATACCGGATCAGGAGTCACTCAGTCACCAGGACTCTGTCACCAGGCATCACGGGTCGCCACCCACGACAAACAGATGGTCCAACTGAGGGGAATTTGTAGTTTTTGTGAATGTGCATTTTATATGTTGCAATTTGTATTGCTGGTATTTTTATTATAAACACCCATCTTTACACTTTCTTAGTATTCAGACACCAGTTTGGGGAAGGGGAAAACTATTTACCCATAGCTGGGACCCTAACATGTGTTAGCAATCCAGGTCAGAGTGGACCTGAGAACAACAGAAATTAAGAGGTGATTCTATACTCCTCAAAACCTCCCGGTCAGAGCGCTTGCTGCTGGATGCAGTTTATCGTCATACCCAGAACGGGAAGCAAAAGAAAATGAAAAAGTGATGAAAAGACAAAAGAGCAGGATTCAGAATACAGAAAACGGCAATTGACGTTATAGTTAAATTTTTGAAGACAGTGACATGAAATCTCGAAATCGAATGGAGAGTTCCACAGGCGAGAAAAGAATCTATTAGAATAGAACTAACGGTTGCATCCAGCTAGCAAGACTGTGAGACCTAATTGCCAATCTAGTAGCACGCTTAAATTCATGTAGTTGAGTGTAGTGATAATCAGCTACCTCGAAAAAGAGTTCGTGTTTTGTGTGCGATATGCCGAAGAAAAATTACCAAAAAGTAGTTAGCAAAAAAAAAAAGAAAAAAAGAATCTAGTTTAAGGACGAGAATCTATGCTAATGTTCTTCCCTCCTCTGAATGTCGTGACCAGTCAGAAAGATCTCTCGGGGAACAAAAGTCGTTGTTCTTCGCTTATAAAGGAGATTTTCTGAGTTCGAGGGACGAATACGCGTCTTTGGTGAAGGTTGGACGTGTGTGCGACCACATTTTGTCGTTTCTACGCTGCTTGTTGGACTATTACGACGGGCTATCGTGTGAACTGTGATTTGGCTACAAGTGTTGCCGTCGAGAGACAAAACAAATCTATTGCAGACGTTTGCAGATGTTTGTTGCTACTATAAGTTGACAGTCTTTCTTTTTCTTTACAACCACATTGAGACACTAATCTGAACAATTGCCGTGAAAATATTTGTAGAAGAGACAGAGGAAAACTACGTCATGCCAGTGGGAAAGTGAATAAAATCGAGATGCCAGGTCAGGATTGATTAAATTACAGACCCTTCTTTGAATTTTATATAGAAATAAAATTTAAAGCCCCAAAGATCTTTTTCAGTTTTACTGTTAAACTTAACCAAAAATTATCTGAACGGTGAGTGTAAATTAAGAGAAAGGATCTTTTTCTGTTAATTCATCCCAAATAATATAAAGTTACTTATCGCAAGTATTAATTCACCCTTAGAAATTATAAACCAAAATTTATTTAGCTTGCCTCGCGACAACTCCAATCCTCAGAATGAAAAATTACCAAAAATTTGGAGTTGTTCATATTTCGTAAGTGCGGATGATATTCGAGGTACTTACAATTTATTTTTTACAATTAAAACAAGAAAATTTTTTTTTAGCTTGTTCATCGGCGAATGCTGACCCCATACTTAGAAATAATGCACCAGAGTCGCCCACATTTGGGGCATTCGCAAGGGTCAATCCAACCGGGGTGCAATGGAAGGACCTTGCTCTGGAAGAATTGTGTGAATTTTAGTAAATATAAACTCTTATTTGGGGGTGAATTTTGAAAAGATCCAAGAGAAATATCTGATCCGTTTGATTGACTTAAGACGTGAACCAAAGTCCGAATATGCGCTACCTAATCAAATAAAATTCACAAGGGAGGGTGAATTAAAAAGCCATGCATAATTCTAGAAGCATGCCTCTTCCTACTGCTTGTACTAATTTCAGTTAACTGATACAGTGTAACCCTGATATGAGAGAGATTTTCTCTGGTCCCAAATTAGAGCCATACTTACCTAAACAAAATAGACCAAACCCGGATATAAGAGAAACCCAGATATAGGAGACTTCTTCTCCGGTCCCGACAACTCTCTTATATCCGGGTTACACCGTATAGTCATCAATTGACAGTGGTTATTTATGGCAATATTAATAAATCGAAACGCTGGCATATGAAAATAACTGCAAAGGAGAAAATATTTTTGCAGGGTTACAAAATTTAATTAAATCGATAAGAACGGACATGTTAAGACAAAAAGAATAATTAACAAAAAAGGTAATATGAAACCCGATTAAGGAAAACAAAAAAAAAACAAAAAAAAAAAACCCAACTGAACAGGTTTATCAGCAATGAAAACGAGAAATGTGCAGAGTGATTTAAAATAAATACCAAAGATCCAAGCGTTATATAAAATAAAAAAATAATTACAAGTGAATTAAATTTAAACATCACAACTACTACTGCTGCTCAGAGACGGATGGCTAGTAAGAATTAAAGTAAATGAAATTCAGAATTAGCCTTGCTCACTATTGAGAACATGCCTCAGTTGTGAGATTGAACACATTCCTGTCCATTTTTTTTTTTTTTTTAAGTTCACTTATTGGAGAACGAGTTGGATTCGCGCACCTATGCAAATATGAGAAAGAATAACTTCAGCGATATCAAATTAAATTTAATGGCAGGGTCACCCACCTCCCCAAATGTAGGATACGAGACACCTACTCTACTACCTCTCTTTTCATAGAGTATTAGGTTGGTGCAAAAATAATGACGTAATAATGTCGTTTTTTTACGTATTTTTTAACGTCAAAAAACGACATTATTACGTCATTATTTTTTGCACCAACCTAACAGCATTCATATAAAATTCACATTTATATGTACAGTAATAGGTCATATATTAGGTTGGTGTAAAAATAATTTCGTTTTCTAACATATGTTACTATGTGAGAAAACGAAATTATTTTTGCACCAACCTAATAGGTTAACAATTCAACTAGCAACATTGAAAAAAAATCCAATGTATCTAAATACAAATTAGAAACATGTCAAAAGAGATCATTCCTCCATCTTAAATAAATCAACAATGTTTTGCGGCAGTTTTTAACATCAACTTGAGATTTTTCTTGTTAAAAAAAATATTATGGATAAAAATATAGTGAATTTTATATAAGTGCTTTTTTTCAGCAAAAAAAAAAAAAATAAAATAAAATAAAATAAAATAAAACGGAATGACGTCAAAATCCGCGAAAAGTTTTCATCCTTTAATTAATAGTTGTGCTTAGTTTAATTTGTAAACTGTATATAATTTTAGGTAGAAAAAAATGTTAAGACAGCTATGGTCACAAAGCACTGCCCGGGGCCACCAATCAGATCTCGAAAGCTGTGGGGTTCGGTGTAATACGCACCGACCCTGCCTATTGATAAGCAGGCAATTCCAAAATAATATGCGTGAGAATAACACAAGAAAAATAAACAGTAAATACAATCCACCATTAGACAAATTCCTTTTGGCAGAAATGCAGATTATTTTAAAAACCTCAACTGTTCACGAGTCAATCAGTTGTGAATAGTTTGTCTAATGAACAAACCTTACAATGGCCGAGATGTGAATACGTATAGAAAAAATACATAAGCTAAATATATAGAATAGAAAGAGTTAGAAACGATTTATTTCCTATGGCGGATTATGCAGTAAATCTCTTGGCTCGAGTGGCGAAATTTTACTTATAGCATAGCTGTGATGAAAAGGAAAAAATTCCGTGCTACAGTTTAGATATTGATAAGTGTTGACGCTATGGTTTCTAAGCAGGGAGATAATTTATTATTTTTGGAACTAGACTAACCGTTTAGTTGAAAGATGCTGTGGAGTCGGTATTCGTTCTCAAATAAAAAAAAAACGATTTTTCAAGAAAGATAGCTATTATGCTAAATTATAAGGATCTATCCATTATTTGCATTTGACTAAAAAAAAAAATAAGTGAAAAAAAAAAAAAACCTTCACTTTTGCATATAATTCAAGGAAGGTAGCGTCAGTGAGTGAATTCAACGATAATCTTTGTTTCCATAATAAAATCACACTTGTAAGATGATTCAACGGATCACATGATTGCCCTGGTGTCATATTTAAAGTATGACAAAAACAAACATCGTTTTTTGTTTTTGATTTTTTTATCTAATAATATACGCCATAAAAAGCAACAGCAATAAAAAAAAATATTAGCAGCAACAAAACCTGCAAAAAGTGTTTTGCTTCCTAAAAACTCAAGATGTACTCGCATATTCACCAACACCACAATCTTTAAAAAAATTAAATGCAACGACAATCGCCATCTTCTGTCATCCTGAAACTTGATCTTTTATTGTTCTTTCTCTTCACTAATGTCATCTCATTCTCTTTCATTCCCTACGAACCTTAGCGCACTAGTGACAATATCGCCTTGCTCGGGGTGAAATGATTACAAAAAAATAGAATAATATTTTCCGTCAATACATCGTAGGCAAGCGTAATAAAGTAAGACCTATCACTCGCCATGTCTTACATAGCAAACTTTTTGCCGTTCCTGTTGAATCAACAGATGTAAATCGAATCCCAATCACATTGCCCTCATTGGGATCTGAATGATGTCTCCAAGGATTGTTACCCAAACAATTTTCGCAACAGCACCCAGAAGACAATACTCTACAACGACAGAACTCTTTCTAAAGAAAGAAATCTAACCAACTTTGAAAACGAAATTGCAATCATTAAACAAGTCATTAGTGGGATTATCGCAATATAAGGAGACCAATATGAGAAGATCAAAACTAATCGAATCCAAAAAACAAACATCTTTCCAGTATCGGAAGAGGAAAAAAAAAGCAGATGGGAATTACCCCTAAAGTTCACAAAGGCCTCAAGAACATGGTGGTAGTGTAGTATGTGTCTTACCCCAGAACAGACTCAGTGTCCTTCAAAGAAGCGAAGTGCAGAGTTGACCTGACAGTCGACTTCTTAGCCGCCAAATGGAGATCTACGGGATCGATGCAGTTGCACCTGGAAAGCACACATGGGAAAGGGTCGTATCATAGATATATAAACACCCACCCATGAGGGGAAAATGCAGTCTAAATGAGAATGTAAGGTCCAGGTATCGGATGTGGAAACCGGGGTCGCGCGCGCACACACTTACACACTGGCCGAGAGTAGTTGATGAAGCCAGAAATTGAATAAAATATTAATGTTAAATATGAGAGATTTCAGCTTTGTGTATTCGTTCGTCATAGCAACGACTCCATTACAGTAGGATTCCAAGCTATACCAGGTTGCGCAGCCAGTCATCATACAACAATCGGGTAGCAACTAAACATCATTCAAGCTTACGCTTCCACTTCAGTCACAATGGCGTTTAGAAGTGAAAAAGACAAAATAGTAGAGACCATAGCGAAGACTTTGTTCCAATCGCATTTTCGTAATCCTTTATCGATCTTCAAAGACCGATCAATAACGACGCAAATGCGATTTGCGTTCGGTTCGACGATGCAAATAGAAGTTTCTTACGGACAGTTTTTGGTTAAATTATTGTTCAATTGGTATAAAATATTGACAAGGCGATTGTTTGTCAATTCCTGTTAAATCTGTCTATATTTCTGAGACGAGGTATTATTTACATTATTCGAACTATTGTCATCATCTTTGTTACCATATTTATCATAACGTTTCGCCATTGTACGCTCCGACCTTCTTCAGGTGGTTGGAATGTCGAACTGAACCCTTTATTTAGCTCGCTGAGGTAGACTGTGCCATGTCTAATGGATGTCAGTTATCAGTTATCTCCTGTTAATTCACCTCTCCAAGTTATCCACTGCCATAACCAGGTATTGAATTCACAAATCTTTGGGCCCAGTCATTGGATCTAACCAATGCCTTAAGGACACATAGCACAGTGGATAAAGACGTTGGTTAGATCCAGTGACTGCGGCCAAAGATTTGTGAATTCAATATCTATTAAATCTATGATTAGACAGTTACTTTTTAATGTCATGTCTCTTTAGAACATAGACAATCATAGCTCTCCACGGTTTTCTTTTCTGTATTATCAGAATTACCCTGACTTCTTGTGAAAGATAATGGAGTGGTTCCTTGTTGCCCTTTTAAATGATTTTAAAACCAAGAGTTGTCCTCCCATATTGGCTTCCATCAAAGTTTAAAAAAATAATTTATATGCTATTTATTGGTGTTTTTTCTTCGTGTGTATGTGTAGAATATATATATATATATATATATATATATATATATATATATATATACACACACTACACAAATCCAATATATGTGCAGATACGCAGGACAATAGACTTAATATACAGTTTAAAGTAAAAATAAAAATGGGGCGTCTATTTAAAATACGAGCATCCATTAAGGTCAAGGCTTAAAGTAGGTTTAACGGCAATACCGTGGAAAAAATTACTCAAGCCCTCTTGGCACTGCCCCTTTTTGGGGACGCCGGTAACGATCCCAGCCCCCTCCCGAAGGTGAGGTACTACCTGGTAGGATGGTTCCCTGGGGATTCGCTAATATTAATTTGAAACTACTCCATCCGAAGCCAGAGAAGTATGAAAATGATTTTCAAAACTAAAAGTGTAGAGTGCCCAGTGAGAATCGAACTCGCTATTCAATTGTCATTGATCTAGGGAGACAAGTTTGTTAACCATTACATCGTGTCGGAGTGCCCTTATTTTAACTGATACACGAGTGATTATTTTGGCTATATTTGTCCATGTGAGACCGTTTCTCTTTTGTCCCGAATATATGGGTTTAACTACCTGACCCACAACCGCTAAGTGATAACAATACCTGATTAACCAACGCCTACAGCCATTACGCCACCGTCCCGAAGGATCTCATTAGTGGTGATGATGAGTGACTAACCCATCTTATATCCATCGTAAAATCCGGTATTATATATAGGCTGCTTGGAAAGAAAAAAAAACTCTGGTATTAATTATAAGTTTATAAAAATTGGATAAGGCAAAACTAGACATTCTAACCGTACGCACATACATACATACATACATACATGAGCGCAGGAAAGCGCATGCGCACACAAGGAAAGAAGAAAAGAAAATCAACCTTGCACCAATGAAAAGTGCATAAATTATTTTTAACTCGATATAAAAGTGTTGGAAAACAAGAAAATAAACACACAATTGCTGTTATCTCGTGATGAGTGGACAGAGCGATTGCTGGAGGGTCCGTCTACGAAATTCTAGATGTTGAAAATATAACATCAAACAGCTAAGTGACAAATTTTATATTTGCATTAATCATTATATATATATGTGAAAGAGAGAAAATTAATGTAAGTAAAAGTTTGTCACTTAGCTGATTGATGTTATCGTCAGCATATCGACTCCAGAGTTTCGTAGACGGACCTGTCCATCCGCTCTTCAGGGGGTATCAGACTGCTTATATTTTTCGATTTTTCTTATGCACTTATTATTGGTGTGAGTTTTTTTTCCGCATTGTTTGTATTTGTGTGTGCGTTCGTGCGCGTGCGCATTTCTACGGGGATGTGTAGAGTCTAGTGATCACTCGTCTTTTTCTTTGTTTTATATGACAGACAAAGAAAATTTGATTAATTTTTTCTTATTGATTATTTTTCTAATATTCTCATTTTTCCATTTAGTGGTGGTGGAGGAGTGGGGTAAGGGAGTTTAAAAATTGTCCGTAGTGTTTATTGTCCCAATCCATTTCTGTCACTTCTTTAACTATTTTATATGTTAAATGTTGTTGATTTCTTTTCATGTTATCTGTTTAAGATATAGTTGTGTAATAGCTATATAGTCAGTTATGTGACATGCGTGATCTACACTTAGGCGATCATGTATCTTTTGATAGATTCGGCAGATTGTTTTTTCCGAGCAGTAGACCAGTTGCCATCCAAGGCTATAAAACCCGTTGTGACCTGCTATTTACTCATGACTGGAGGGATTAGCACGTAAGTGGATGTAAGGCATTTGAATGAAATTCGAACTCGGACCTCCGATTTCTAAATCAGTGTCGCTATCCATTACTCCACCGTGCCTCCTATATAGTAGAAGTATACATTCCGAGCCTCGCGAAAGGAACGTGGCTGGAATTCAAGCTGGCATCTTTGTTTTTTGTTTTTTTTTTTAGCACATTAATTCCGTTGCTAAATAAGGTGAGATTAATACTGGGTGCCAGATGTTTTATGTAGAGGGCTTCTGTCACAGAGAGGTGTGATAGATAGATAGATAGATGCATGAAAGCATTCTTCTTTAACGACCTTTTTCAAACTTTTTCTTCGTCAGAAAAATACGTTGATAAATATTAAATTGACATAATAACAATTCTCACTGCGAGTAAAGAAAAAAGGAGGAGAAAAAACAGGAACAACTAAAATTCAAATTTATTAATAAAAACGAGTAGCAAGTAAATAAATACTGGCAAAAGAGCCTATGTAAAGGGATCCTAGTATGTATAAAGTGGAAAAATTCACCCACATACCTCCTAAAATACCGAGAGAGCGAACATAACAATAATGCTCTTTATATTTGCACAGAGACGGTTGATGTAATTTAATAAACATCGCTTCTAATACGCGTAATTGCTGAGCGGACCGATCTCTACAAAGGACAGTAAACGAATCGTCGTTATATCTTGCGCACACTCCGAATTGTCTAGCAGATGTTAACTAATAACAGAGTCGGGAACAGACTGGGTACAACGCATACTGCAATTAAAATATCCTGACTTATATTTACAGGAATACACAAACACACACACACACATATATATATATATATATATATATATATATATATATATATATAGTAGCGGCCATAATATAAGGAACGGAAACAACAGAGACATAAATGTGTATTACTTAAAAAATAATGCATGATTAGCAATGAAATTTTTAGCGAATAAAGATTAGGGTGTAATGCATAAATATTATACAAAGTTACAAAAATTTACATAATAGTTTTTTTTTTTTTAATAAAGATTAAATGGAACAAAGGAAATAAGCTACTGGACAAAAGTTAAGGAACGATGTTAATAATTTGCATAAACTTTTAATTTACATTGTTAAAAAACTCGATGGAGCTTTTCAACAATAAGTAAAAGTTCATTTATCATTATGACTATTTTACGCAATATGGCAAATTCTACACGCAAAACGCTCTCTTTCGAAGAAAAAACTCATTATCGCTATCAAGAAAAAAGTCAATTTCAGAAATTTCTGATATTGTTCATAGGTCTAAAAGTGTCGTTCATCGTGTAATTAGCAGGTATAAAACATAAAACGTTAGATGCCAAACCAAAAACCGGCAGACCTCCAAAAACATCGCAAAGAGTAGTTCGAAGAATTGTTAGACTATCTACAAAAAACCGTTTTGAAACTGCTACATCAAATGCCCGTAAATTTAATGAAGAGACAGATAATAAGATCTCAAAGAAAGCGGTTGCTAGGAGGTTAAAAATGCAGGATCGCATGCCCGTATTCCAGCTTCGAAGTCTCTCATTTCAAAGCGAAACCAAAGGGCACGCCTGGAGAATGCGAGAGAACATGTTTGGACTTACGCACAATGGGATACAGTTCATTTCAGTGACGAGTCCAAGTTTACTATATTTGGTTCTGAGGGCAAAACTTACGTACGCCGTAGAACAGGTGAAAGACTGACTTCTCAATTTGTCAAGAAAACTGTTAAGTTTGGTGGCGGCAGTGTGATGGTGTGGGGAATGATTTTATCTGCAGGAGTTGGCCCTATCATCCGCATACGTGGCAATATCAATGCTGAGATTTACAAAAGGCTTCTTCAGCAGCATGTGTTACCAAGATTACACCATAATCTTTATGAATCTCCGATTTTCATGCAGAACAATGCACCTTGCCACAAGGCTGAGAAGGTTATGGCTTTATTTGAAGAAGAAGGAATCTCCCTAATGAAGTGGCCAGCCCAAAGCCCCGACCTGAATCCAATCGAAAATGTTTGGAAGATAATTGGAGAAAGGGCTCAGAAAAGAAACCCGAAAAACCAGGATCACCTATGAGAGTTATTGAAAGACGAATGGGAGGGAATTACTGCCGATTTTTGCAAGAAATTAATTAGATCATATGGTCGACGATGCAGAGAAGTCATTGAAAATAAGGAGATGTTTACCAAATATTAAATTTTGTTGATAATTTCTTCACAAACAAGTATTAACAAGATCGTTCCTTAACTTTTGTCCAGTAGCTTATTTCCTTTGTTCCATTTAATCTTTATTTTAAAAAAATAAACTATTATGTAAATTTTTGTAACTTTGTATAATATTTATGCATTACACCCTAATCTTTATTCACTAAAAATTTCATTGCTAATCATGCATTACTTTTTAAGTAATACACATATTTATGTCTTTGTTGTTTCCGTTCCTTATATTATGGCCGCTACTGTATATATATATATATATATACATACACACACACATATATAATTTTACCTGTACCTCAAAATGAGAGGGTGGTCATTAATGGCTAAAAGTATAGATGTTACTAATTTTAAATAAAATCTACTCGATAAAGAAGAAAATCTGTTGAAGTAAAAATATTTAGTGGAGGAGGAAAAGGGAATTAAATTTTAAAGGATTCTCCAAATAATTTTTTGCTTACTCGATTTGAATGAAACAAAACCCGTATCGCTTGCTGAACAATGAGACTCCTGTGTAGGAAAACATAAAGCAGATAATAAATTTGCTTTTTCACCATTAAACACCAAAAAAGGGGAAGTTTGTAACGAGCCAAGCGAAAAGTTGTTGATATCAAAGTTAACAAAGCGGTATTCACTTGTTATATGTGTGTGTGTGTGTGTGTGTGTGTGAGAGAGAGAACGAAACGCATAATATTCTACACGTTTTATATGTCCAATGAAAAGTTACAAAGTGACGTACTGTTTCAGACTTGATTTTTTAAAAAAGTATTAACTTGAAATATGTTTTACAGGTGCAAACAATAATATTGTATTCGAAATCCGTCAGCTGGAACAACGAACCTGTGTCGTCTGTGTGGAACCCGCAACAACGTTAGCCACCAAAGTCCCCCTTTTTTCCCCACTTCTTTTTCCCCCCTCCTTTCTCTTAAATACAATCTAACCATGCCTTCCTAAAGCACAAGGTCAACTAGAGAAAAATAGAAGTGGGAAAATGCATTTTCGTAGGACATCTTGTCTTCATGATCGTCTAGGTGTCGTGTCATTTCAGGTGAGCGATCATGGCTCTCCACAATTTCCTATCCTTTGTAGCTTTTAGTAAATGTTTTCTTTTCGCTGTTTCTCCTAATCTCTCTCCTGCCAACAATTTACGCAAGCTCGTTATGTAGGTTATACGCTGTTATTCTCTGCTTCTATTGCATTCACTATGTGCCGTCAGTGTCAAATTTTCCAAACCCTCTTTCCTCGTTATGTGCACGTGGAACTAGAACAGTCTACCCCAGTGAGCGGAATAAAGGGTTCAGTTCGACATTCCAACCACCTGAAGAAGGCCGGAGCGTACAACGGCCGAAACATTGTAATAAATATGGCGGCAAAGATGAGGACAATAGTCCGAATAATGTAAATAATGTACATAATACCTCATCTCAGAAATATAGACAGATACTCTTTTCTTTGTTTCTAACGAATTTTTTTCTGTTTCTTAATACTTTGCTTAGCTTCTGGTAGGCATCTTTCACTATCCCAATGCGCCTTCGGATTTCGGTGTTAAATTTCCCGTATTTTGTATAAATACTTCCTGGATATTCTGGGTTTTTTTAATCAGAGGAAAAAAGCAACTATAATCTCTCTACCACTAGAACGGCCTGTCTCCAAATATAATCCTTTTTATTTTATTTATTTATTTATATCTCGTGTTTGACAAAAGCAGTTATTAAAGTCTGGCAATTGTCTTTTCAAAAAGTATATTTTTTCCTGGGAAAGAATCCGTATAAAGAGCTTATATGAAACACAACCCAAGGTTATCTTGAAAAACATACATCCGACTTCCTCGAACGGATGTACTCCCTGATTTGACCGTTGTTACTAGAGTGGAGAGCGGGGGCGGGGATAGGGTCTGCAACCTGGTGCGAATATTTTTTTTTTTGCCTAACTCATCAAAGATTGACCCAAGGCAGACTTAAGATGTCTACTGATGGACGGACATGCGAAGTTATACACATTTTTTCACATTAGAGAGAGAGAGAGATTGAGAGATAGAGAGAGAACAACAAAAAAAAAAAAAAAACGGAAGTGAGAATGGTGTAAAATTATTTTTTTTAACAATAATCTGACATCATTCCAACTTCCGTTTTTGTTTCTACTATGAAAAATCTTAAACTATTAGGTTGGTGCAAAAATAATGGCGTTTTTTGACGTTAAAAAATACGTCAAAAACGCGATTATTTTTGAACCAACATAATATTAGCATGTTCTTATTTTAAAGCTAAAAGCAATCAAAGAAGATAAAACTTATAGGTAATCAGTATTTGATTAACAAACACAATTTGATATTAATTAATTAATCAACAGTTTACGGGCTGGTATAAAGCACACTAAATACTGCATAGCGAGTTCGATCATCGCTGGGTGTTCTATAATACTTCCCCAGCACCAGCTGGGTAGTTTGAAATTAATATTAGCTCAAGCTTCAGGAGGGGCCGGGGTAATAAACCCCGCCCCCGAGGCTTGCCCAAAAGGGGAATTGCTGAGTGAGTGTGAGCAATTTTCCTACTGTATTGCCGGTATACCCCCATTAAACCTGGACCTTGTCACATTCGGTAGTGGCGTGGGTACACTGAAAAATACCCCTCTACAATACTTTCCCAGCATCGGCTGAGGTAGTTTGAAAAAAATATTAGGTCAAGCCACAGGCGAGTGGGGACATCCCGCCAGGCATTTGCTATCTTTTGCGAGGTGGTTGGGTTAGTGCCGAGAGGGAACTTATAGTTTGTTTTTTTTTGTTTTTTGTATGGTTTTTGTTTTACGGCATATCAACCTCAATGGGTTATTTAATGCCGATAATATTTTTATTGCTGGTAAAATGTTTTTCTTCAAAAATCTATTTCTGGGAATATTTTTCCTTGAATAAAAATCTATAGCTGGCCATATTTTTTCCATAGAATGTATAGCTGTTTGTATTGCTGGTACATTTTTTAAAGTATTGCTGATAAAATTATTACTGGTAATAATTTTTTTTTTTATTGCAAAGTATTTCTGTTATAAAAACCTATTTTAAGACAAGTTTGGACGTTAACTATTTGCCCATAGCTGGGACCCTAACAGGTGCTACCACCCCAGATCAGGGTGGACCTGGGAACACCAGCAATTAAGAGGTGGTTGCACGCTCCTCAAAACCTCCTGATCAGAGGCCTTGCCGTTGGAAGTAGTTTATCATCATATCCAGGACGCGGATGTAGTTTATCGTCATACCCAGGACGCGGATGTAGTTTATCGTCATACCCAGGACGGTTGTATCACATTGGGTAGTGACGCGGGCGCACTGAAAAATCCACCTAAGATACCCTGCCTGGCACAAATGTTCACATTTGACCGGAATTGGAGTCACCTGTTCTTATTTTAGTTGGGTGAAGGTGCGCCCGGTTCCAAGGATTCCAACCCTACGGCAGCACCTTCCTCGTCGTACTACGAGAAACAGTGTCGGTACAATATCGACGCCAGCCCAACAGAGGTCACGGGGACCGAGCATTTTTGTCCTTTGGCCATATATATACCTATGTGCATAGTTTCCACACGCAAAAAAAAAAAAAAAAAAAAAAAAATTCGACCTTGTGTTACTTCTTAGTGGGGAGGCCGGATAAATATATACAATTATGGCCTTGGACCAAATGAAACAAAACTTAATAAATAATTAACAGAGTCCCATGCTGAAAACCACCGGCACCATTTCTCTCTTTGCACTTTGTCTTAGAAAAGTTTTGTCATTGTCGCCATTGCTTCAGTGAAATATTTGTTCTAAGTGATTCTATTTAACTTCTGATTTTACACGCCCGTACACGTAAACGCATGAAATAGGTTAATTCTTTTCACAATATTCACTTAATAAATATCGAAATATTAAGCAAGTCGCTCGCACTTCACTTTTCTTAAACGAATATTGATTACCAACAAGTGCTTTCTTATGAATGCCTAGATTTTTTTTTTAGTTGGTTTCATTCTTCCGACCATATCAAGCTGAAACATCGGTTCTACTACGATCACCGAAGTTAAGCAACGTCGAGCCTGGTCAGTACCTAGAATGGTGACCGTTTGAGAATATCAGGTGCTGTAAGCTTGAATGTGCGGGCAGGGTAACGGCTAAGAAGTGCTTATCGAAGATCTTATCAATTTACAGTTGAGTTGGCAAGATGCAACCGTAAGTTCTATGCTAACAGTTTCTTTTCTCACACTTCTCGCTTGTGGAACTCTCTTCCAGCCAATTTTGATCTTCAAAACTTTTAATTCAATGCCAATCGTTATCTACTGTCTTTTTGATTTACTCTTCTATTGGTTTCCCCCTCTTTTATAAGAGTTTCTCATTTTTTTTATTCTTTCACAGTCATTAAGCCCTTGTGTTTTAGTGACTTTACTGAGTTTTTTGTGTTTTTTTGGATGAAATGATTTTTTCTTTCATTCTCTATCGTTATATTCACTTATGCGCAAATACCCTTGGGAAAGGTATGAATGCCACGGTTCTCCTCCTAGCTATGTTGATAAACCATAAAAAATAAATTAACCAAAAATTCTTTAACCATTAATAAGGATAAATACAGGGAGCGCATGCGCAGAAGGCAGCGGAACAAACCTAAATAGAGGTTATGACGAAAGTGCGGATATTTTTTTTTTTTTACTTATCCCCGTGTGTGCATATTATATATATATATATATATATATATATATATATATATATATATATATATATATATCTTGAAAATATATTGCAATTGAACACTTGAATGACAAGAAAATTCTACAAACAACAGCCACTTGCGTTAATGCGAAGCTCTTCAGTAAAATGAATGGAGCACTCCGGCTGATTGACATTTGTAAAAACAATACGCTAGATTTAGCTGCCACATTCTGTCAAATGAGGAAAGCTCAGCGGTATAAACTGACACCAAATCGATTGGATTTCAATCCTGGCTTGAGGCATTCGGATGTCTAGTCGCACTGAAGAGTCGCAAAACAGTACTGTCTACGATATATATATATATATATATATATATATATATATATATATATATATATATATATATATATATATTGGGTATCAATCTGAAGACAGTATACACACAAACAGTGTGCGATGGAGAAATTGTCGTCTAAATTATATAAAAAAATGAAAATAACATTGACATCTCATTTTAACAGATATATTTACCAAAATTACACAAAAATATCTATTGAAATACTAAAGAATAAATCTATTCTATAAAATCGCCATTGACTTCAATCACGGCCTCCAGACGACTTCGAAATCTCCTGCAACTTTTCTGGACGGTCACCTTGTTTAAGTTGGTGAATGCTGTCATAATCTTTGCCTCCAGTTCATCGTTGGTGTTACAAGGGGTTTTTGGTTTCTCTTTCAACTCAACCCAACACATAATAATCAAGGGGATGCAGTCTGGAGAGTTTGGTGGCTAGATGTAAGTAATGATGCGTCCGCAGAAATTGTCTGACAGCCATGACTGGTTCTCCTGCTTTTGTGGCATGGTGCAGAGTCCTGTTTCCAGGCATAAGGTCTTCCAGCAGCCATCCTCTTGACTCAGGGCAGCTCTACTTTCTCAAGGCATTCAATGTAGGCGTCCATGTTGAATCTGAGTCCCTCCCCAACAAATTCGGGAGTTCTTTTCATAAAATGATCAGAGGGAGTTTTCCGAGCTCCTGTACATTTGTAATCACCATTAGACTCATCCAACTCTTTCTGAATCCTCTGTTCGTATTGGAGCTTCCGGCGGGAATGCCAAGCAGTACAGCATGCCGTTTCCAAATTTCTGGTGGAGTGAATAGCGTCATGGTGCTCTTTTTTTCATACACTGTATCACACACACACACACGTGTGTGTGTGTGTGTGTGTGTGTGTGTGTGTGTGTGTGTGTGTGTGTAATTGATTGATTAATTCGTTTTCTACGGCTAATCAAGCCATTGCTGATTATTTAAAGACAGAAAATATTTTTAGATTCTAAGAATTTTTTTTAGACAATGAGATTAATAATGATACATGTCTGACTAAATAACCCACAGCTTTGGGGAGAAGAAG